>VYZT01032542.1:192252-216254 GCA_013400735.1 Pomatostomus ruficeps | reverse complement strand
AAAAAAAAAAAAAAAAAAAAGCCATCAGTAGTTCATTTATCATAACTAATCAAAAAGGTTTCTGCAGGCATAGCTGCTACAGCTGCTGTCACAGCAGAAGAGAGAACTCCAGCTTCATTTACTGAACTTGCTGTCTCACTAAAGAAGTTACTTCATGTATGGCACGCTGATACTTTTCTGAGGCTGCTTTAAACTCAGACAGGTGCTTCTCATAGCTTCTCACAGCTGTCAGAAGCTGACTCCTCTCCACAGCTCCCAGGATGGCATGAAGGATCATTTCCAGGCCAAGCCCAATAATGGTAATGCTAACTCCCCCAAGAACAGATGCCCCAATCTGTGCCAGGAGACTGATGAGCTTGCTCACAGTGAAAGTTAAAAAATTGGAGCCAAGAAGTTTGATAGCTACCATGGCAGCTGTTGAAGTCGCTTCTCCAAGAATAATAGAAAAAACTCTCTGGGCTATTGCAATTTTCTCCAACTCGGGCTCTTTGATATCGTATAGCTTCTGGTACAGCACTGGCTCGAGCTTTTCCTTCATGTCATTGTCTATCTTCTGCACCTGATGCTGAATCTCACTCATCACTTGAATGATAATCTCACAGTTTTCCTTGACAGTGCTGCTCTCTCTCATCTCAATAGGGGTAATGGTACAGCCCAGCTGTTCATTCAGCACTCCAACCAGCTCGTTTGTTGCATGGAAGTTTGTGGACATACAGTCAAGCAATTCCTGATGCAGATTGATCAATTCTTGCTTTCTCTTGGGATTGTCTGGGTAAAGGAGGTCACTCAAAGCCATTCTTCAGAAATAGGCTACTTCAAGAGAGAAAAGAAATTTCTTACTCTATTCAACACCCATAACCATAGCCCTTAAGAAGCAGTGAAATGTGCTTTGTCTCTGCCCCACTAGTTCTTTTTATACTGAACAGGTAAAATCCCAAGGCATACCTTGTTAATGCAGAAATCTTAATTCTTGTTTTGGATCTTTAGCCAGATTATTGGAAAAGGACCTTATAAGACATTGGGTATTCTCAGAGCAACAAAAATAGCTAACAAATATGTAATTAGCAGATTGGTAAAATGTATGTGGGTCATTGGCAACTGGAGATTGAAATTGAAATTACAGCCTTGGAAACTGAAGATGGTAGAAGCTGAACTAGTTCACTAAAAAAAGGAACAGTCTCATGTAATCAGCAATATTAAAGATGTGGTCTAAAGGGTAAAGGCCTGTTCTAGGCACTCTTTTGTATCAGCCTATTTTTCAGCAGCCATGATGATTGGTGGAGTGGACATGGTCTGTGTCACAATAAGGGTATTATATGCCAGTATAGCTTTTCTTCTTCTAACATTCAAGAGAAGAGGTTACTATATAAGCATTCTGTGCTTATACTAAGAAGCTTCCCCTTGGGAATTCATAGTGAATAGTAATATTCCTCATCACTAAGATTCCATAATCAACACAGTGTCACTTCCCTTTCACCTATCATCAGCTGTGAAGTGAAAATGCTTTAGCATGATTTCAGCTTAAAGGCAAACATCTTTGTTACAGGGCCAAACTATGAATGAGTAGGATGACTCGTTTCTTTGTTGGTACTTTTTATGTTCTCAGCTCTCTTTTTGCAAATCTGGGCCACTTTTGTGCAGTGCTTTGCATTTTTCTAAGATAAACTTCTTCTTGCTGTTGGTGCCTACATATCACAGTTAGAGCTACAAATAGTTATGTGTAGGAGACTACCCAGATTTTTCCTCTTAAAAATATACCTTTGTGTCATTTTGGTTCTTTGTAGTTCTTGCACTATCTGCTAGCTGCAAATCATCTGACTCTGACCCAGCTGTATTTTACTAAACACACCCTCCCCCATAAGGTCATGGTAGAAAACCAGAATGATTTCCACAATCCCCTGCCAACTTTTAATCTCAGTGTTGAAACACAAACCAGTCTGAAAAGAGGTTTTTCCACAATATTTTGCATAGCACTGTGTATTCTTTCAGCCACCTACCTTGTAGCTCTGCCAAGAGAATAAACTCTTTAACACATCCTTTTCTTCAAGCTGTAGAGAGCAAAATACATATGCAGAAAAAGTTTGTGATTTTCAGGAAACATAAAGCCATGTTAAGGCAGGCTGTGATTTCATATCAGTCCTGCCTCAGGGATGTTGCTGGCTTGCTCTCTGACTCAGTGATACTAAAACCTTTCTATGGCAGTGGTGTTTTGTTGTAAGGTCATTTGTTTTCCCTTATCAGAAGAAACTGAGAAGACAAAATATTTTAGAAAGAATAACACTTCAACAAACATTTTACATACTAGACAGGTGCAGAGAAGACTTTTAGAATCTGTTCTTTATATATGATTATTTCAGCTTCTTATAGCTGCTCTAGATTTTATGCCTCCTAATGCTCAAATTACTTCTTACTCTTCACATTAACACTTTCACTAGTTTTTACATTTTCCTTCTAGAATTAGGCAGGCCACATATATTTCTGTATTTCTATTTCTCCAACTCCAGGGAGATTTACTGCAGAAACTTTTCTAATTAAACATTTAGACTGCCTACCTGATTCTGTCTGAATGCTCCTGCTGAAATGTGCATGGGATAGTAACTTCAGCCTCTCTCCCCTCTGCTTGTCTGGTGTTTTCCAGCAGCATGTGATGAGTTAGGGATCCAGAGGCTGGGCTTCAGCTGCATCCTGTTGCCTGCCTGCTTGTCATTAATTCTATTGTGTGATGTTTACCCAGATTCATGTTCTTTTCATCCTCCTCTCCCCCTCCTTCCAATTTTAAGAGAATTCAGTTTACTTAATGCTAGCTCCCAATTACTAGATCCTCCGAAGTCCTTCTGTTCCTGGAGAGAATGGGTACAGCACAAATCCCTCCAGCCTGCAGCAGAGGTGCCATCACAGGCACCTACAGCCATGGCTGAAAGGGGATGGTGTTACCTGCTGTCCTCATAACATAAAAGGTATAGGGCAGAACTTTTAGTTCAAATCAATACAAGATGAGGTTTTTAATTGGGATTCATAAATTTCTATTGTTTATAAACATTTATGCTTTCAGTTATGCCTTGAAATAATGAATTTTTGCAAAGACTGCTTTTCTACACCTGCAAATTATGGAAGAAAAATTGAGCAGTCCCACATAAACAGAAAAATAGATAACACAGACAGTGGAAACAGGCTTTGTCTGTTCCAGTAAGACAAGCTTGCACATATACCTTCAACAAAGCTAGATATCTTGCGTGCTCTTATCCTTAGAAAACTGGGCCTGCAGCCCAAAGGATCTCACCAGGAATACTGCTTCCACTATAGGGGATGGTTGAGTTCTCAGATGAAAATATAAGATGAAGCATAAAATGAGTACTCTGCAATTGCTAACTTGTTTTCACCTGAAAGCTGAGCTGCTGTATTCAACCCCAATGAATACAATCAGAGTGCCAAACTCTCTTGTTGTCAGAGTTGTGGGCATGAGAACATAAGCTGAGAGAGAACACTAAATTATTTAACTGCTGTATTTCTGGAATTGTCAATTAGTTGTGGCTCCTGAGTGTTTTCCACTGAGAATGCCATGTAGTCCCAAAATACTTCTTCCAATATTGAACTGAATTGAATTGATCAGGCTGGCAACTGAGTATGTCACATTCTGGAAACTGATTTCAGATCTTCAGTGTTTGCAGTAGATGTAAATTCTCTTCTTCTAGAGCCCCCATAGTTTGGAACATGACAGAAAACAATTTGAACAATATGCAGGCACTTTCATTCCTGCTTTACTTCAGGTCTCTTGGGAAGATTAATAGCTATTAAGGCCTATTAGGTTTGAGGAAAAGACTTCACCTGGAGCATCTGTCACCCTTCTTTGCTGCAATTTGCCAGGTCTCTGATGCCATGAGAATAGTAGAAGTGGTGTGGAGGCCCAGACTCAGCTCTGAACAGCAGTGAAGGCTAAAATCAATTTTACCATTTCAGACCACTTTTGCCATGGGAAAGGAATGAAGGAAAAGGCAGATGATTGAACTGAATTCTGAGAAAAACATCTTTAAAAGTATACAGTGGGACAGGAAGTTGCAGCTGCTTGGACACTTCTAACTACACATCTAACCACAGTAATAGCTGATGAAATGTGTCTGCTGCTGCTACCAGTCTGGCTGTATAGGGCTCTGGCACAAGCAAAAGCAACATCAGGAGCAGTCTTTGAGCCGCACATTACCCCAGATCTGTATCTCTTGTTGGCCTTGGGAGAACCCTTAGGTGCAAGCAGAAGGACATAACTTTCTTAGCAGTCAAAATGGTATCATGATGGGCACTCAAGTAAGGAAAATGTTTTGCACTTCCACCTGTCAAAGGATGCTTGCACCACCTAGTTTGTGTATGAACTGACTGATATTGATCACTTTTCAGAGAACTGTAGCCTGGAAAAACATTGCATTACTGAGTCCTCAATTGCTTTGTCCATTGAACATAGACATCACGCGTTTGACTTTGCTGTGTCTATTTCCCCCTCCCAAAAATGAGATTTTAATTCTGTGTAGACCCACCAGTACATATGAACTGAAGGACTATAGTTCTAAGGATGACGTAAAGCAGTTGTTTTCTAGGACTTATACAAATTTACCAAAAAAACACCAAAACATAAGAATAATTAATTTACAGCACTTCCCTTACTTTAAAGATTGCAGGTCAAAGTCATACTTTCTGCAGCCATCAGAGTAACAATACTTGCAGCTGTTTACACCATATTTTGCTGGCCTGCTTGGTAAAACCTCAGAAAAGGCTGTCAAGAACTTTTTCTGTGTTTTCTTCTAAATAATGTCTTGGGGAAGAATGGGTCAGGTGCGTTGGCAATTTGTATAATTGATTTCAGAAATGTAACAATCTAGCCAAAAATATATCCCTCTTTATTCCTCTGTAATTCTCCTGTAATAACACCTGGATTTCATCTGTTTGCTTTTCAGAGTCAGACACCACTCCAGTAATGTTAGTCCATCTTGGTTTTAAAAGTGTCAAAGAAAAGCTGTTCAGGGTCTGCCAGATTCTGCATGACTTAATGTACTTCTTTGTCTCTTCAACCAACACAATAATCCAACTCCTCAATACATATCTTGGCACCAACTTTCCCTGCAGTCAAAGGAGATATGCACGGCTGCCAAGTTACCCACTTGACTTTACTGCCATAGTGCCTTCCACATCCCACAGACAGACTCTTTCTTACTAGAAATGAAGGTATTAAGAGATCTGTAAGGAGTCCAAAGTCCCTGTGTGTGTTTCCTGAATGTCTAAGGGAAAAGCTATGAAGGTTTTCCCTGACCTAGTCTTCAAGAAAGGCCATAGATAACTTTCCTCCTACCTGGAGGGGTCCATGGAATGCCTGTTTTGATGAACCAGACTGAATGTTCCAGTCTCAGCTGGAGAGTTGCAGCTGAAAGCAAAGGGAAGACTGAACCTTCTGTAGCAGCAGGAACTCCAGAGACTTCTTGCTTGCTATTCAAGTGCCTATATCTGGATGCAGCCAGAGGATCAGAGATTGTGGGCCAAGTACAGGGAAACTCCAAGCACACTAGGAAGAATGGCAGAGGCGAGTGCAGTATGACCACTGTTCGTGATTCTTGAAGCTGAAAGAAAGTCAAGAAAGCAGTCATTTATACCTTTTTTCACTGCCTAATGCTTTTTACGTTTGCTAACACAACCTTTGCCCACAAAAGCCATTTTCTGAACTCTTTTTATTACTTTGGCTTTGGAGGCACAAACCTCATTCCTAAGTGATTGTTTCAAGCTTAAAGATTGCATTGACCCACTACTGTACAAAGAGACAAAAGCAAGAGTCCTGGACTGGTGGTAGACTCACAGAAAGGCAAGGGTGTGAAACAGGCCCCATGAGGTTTTCCAGCATACAGTTCTCTCTATAACCAGGAAACTCAGTGTGTTCTTTGTCAAAGGATACCTTTTCTCCCTTCTGTCTCAGGAGAGAGGTCACTGCTAAAGCAACAGTAGCTTTGTTTACGCTTAACTTGCTGGAGATAAGTGTAGAAGTCGTAGCTTGCCAGAGTAGTAGTGGACCAAAGCCTAGAAAAGTCCTGAGGCTTGAAGTGTGGCAGCATTGCGAGATGCCAGCATAGATTACTTGGTTCAAGCAAATCTTACTCACTCTTTCAGTAAGAACTCTCAGGACCCAAAGGCATGAGTCCTACAACATCCTTGCAATGGCACATGGGATAAGTGGGCACTGCAAAGAACCTTGAGACCTGCTGTGTCACAGGTGGATTAATCTTTGGTGAGCTGCAGGATTGTCCCAGGCTTCACGGCACAAGGTAAAACCTGGGTCATGTGGTTCCTGTAGGCGAACATGGCAGGCCAGGTACAGGTTTGGCCTTGAGCGTGGCCCCATGTGGGTGCAGCTGGTGGGGGCTGCTTGGGCCAGTGGAGACCAGACTGCCTGTGCCCCCCTTGCATGGGAGGCTGTGTACAATACCTTCCACCAGCTGGCACTGGTACTTGCTGTAGTTCCCCACAGAATGCAGATGCAGCCTGTTACCCTGCTGGGTCCAAAGGAAGCTTTTGACAAGAAATATCTCGTAAGGGGGAATGAGGACTTCCTTCTCAGATGTGTGGTGAGAAAAGCCTTGCATAGCTGCTCCCAGGCAAGTGGTCACTGTGAACAAAGTTTCATTCCCAAACTTCTGGGCTTCATTCCTGAGGTAGGAGGTAGAAGTGAAACGGCCGAATCGCACCTTGCTGCCTACCTTGGCCTCGATATATAAATCTTTTACACCCCTGTGCACCTGGTAGCACTTATGTTCCCCCATGCTGCTCTGCTATTCCTTCATTATCTGGATAGCAGTTGTTAGGTAGAAGTGAAAATATTTAAAACTGAACTTATGTCTGTAGTGCTCTGAAGAGATTCCTGCTGTAGATGTAGCCCAGTTCACCTGCGACTGCAGGGAAGAGTTCATGGTGTAAGCCATGAGCACTATGCCATGGCTTTCATGAATCTCCCTCAGAAGACCTACAAGGTTCTTTAGCAAAGCCTCCTGAGCCTTCTTCCAGAGACTCAAATAGTCCTTGTTAGCAGCTATTTCCTTTTGAAAATAGTCTCCTTGGTCCAGTTCTTTCATCATCTCCTCTCTGCACCCCAGATACTGATCATCAAAGGAATGCAGAGACTTATCTATCAGAGGTGGGACATAGCCTGCAACATAAAAGCAAATGAAGATTAACATCAAAAGTGTGAATGTCTTGTGTGTCTCTGTGGATGCAAGCCAAATTTTCCTCTACCCTTTTCTCGCCTCTTTGTCATTATTGGCAGAGCAAGCAAGGCAGGTAGCAAATCTTTAGCAAGACTTTTCTGGGCAACCTCAGGTTGCTCCCTATACACCACCACAGGCAACTACTAATCAGGATGCCAGAGTTCTTATTTGATGTGGATCTGCTACTTTAAAATCTTGAGGAGCGTTGGTCCTTCAGAGGGTGATGATACAGAGTCTGCAGGACAGACCCACGGTCCATTTATTTCGATATTCTACTCAGGATTATTAAGTGGTTCTGAAGAGGGAAAGAATAAGCAAAACCATGTACTAGGGGCGGTGCAGTCTGAATTTTCAGAGATGAATTTCTTCTTTCTGTCCTTACAAACCTCTTGGACATCTTTTGGCTCTGGAGAAAGGTGTTCAGTAAAGGACAATACAGTAACAGTGTGCCAAAACTATTGTTCATCCAGTTTGTCCCAGTGAGAGCAGCTGTACTTGTCATGTAAATAAACATTAAACACATAAGGATTTACACAACTGGGTAATATAACAGGACAATAACCCCTAATATATTCTGCCTATGAAATGACATGCTAATTGTGTTTCTAGCATTTCTAGTTAATAAAAACCTTGTGTAATCAGATCTAAGAAATGGTGTGAGTTATGGCATTCTTCTTTTTGCTTTATGATCATCTAGTAGACTAGTCAAGTACTATAGTCAGTTGAATTCTACAAGTAGATAGATATTCACTTTAATCTCAAATATTCATCCTTGACACATAACCAAATTGGCACCTTTCTTAGCCTCTGAAGTTATGCTGGCCCATAAACCATACAGGGATTCAGTTTATTTCTCCATGATATCATAGCTTCTTTGAGGGAAAGCTAAAAGGCAGCCACAAGAAATAGAGCAATATTGTCGCTGTCCTGTCCAACAACACGCTGATTTTGTCAGAGCCTCAGCTGAGACAGGCTGTAAAAGGAGAGGAAAGATTCCATGAGATCTACTCACAAACAGGCTCTAGGAAACCATCTGGCTCCAAACAAAAAGGAAAATTCCAACTAAGTAGTTAAAACGAGGACAGGTAAGAAATGGAACAGAGGAACTGAAAGCAGAAAAGTTAAAATTGAACCCTAAGCTCCTTAAAGAACCTGTTTCAAACAGGGGGAAAAAAATTAAATTTTTATTTCTGGTATAACCAATTTCAGTATTTCAAATAAAGAGCAATGTTTACCCCTTTTACCAGTATTTGTGAGCAGATCAGCAACAGGAGGCTGCCCAGTGGCACCGGCTTCCTCAAGTCCACCCAAGACACTGTAAAGAACATTTTCTTCAAGGAAAGGTAATTTACATCTATTTCTTTCTGTTTTTCTTTGAACTGGAACACTCTGCAGTTTGTAATTTGCACTCAGGTTTTGGTGGCTGTTCTTCAACCAAAGAATTTACCAAATTCTCACAGCAATTCATAAGTCATTAATCAATCCAAGCAGACATTTACTGGTAGAAATGTGCCCAAAATCCATAAGGAAGTGTCTGGTTGCACCAACTCCAGATGGCGTATCAGTCACCTTGATAGTTCTTTTAATTCCAAAGTATTTGGTGTTGTTCTTGCAAAGAGGAAGAAAGCCATGGCTTGGAGAAGTCTAAGGCAGTTCTCCTGAGGAGTGATGTGTCAGAGTGACTGCTCCCTGGTTAAGAGTTTAAAAAGCCCTTTTAAAGAAGTTGACTCTGATAAAGCCAACACAGAAATGCAGGGTAGGTTGGGATCCCATCTGGAAGCAGAGATAACCTAACTCCTCCTTATCAGCCCCTGGTTTCTACTCATGTGCTGCCAATCCTACTCTTACACCACTGCAGTGGCACCTTGTTGGACTGTTTACATTGGGCACAGGCAAGATGAGTGTATAAATGCTGATTCTGTACTGCTGCTCTAGCAGCTGCTTTCCAGACATCCTTCCAAATACTGGCAGTGGGTTATTCACCTGCAGAGCCAATGGCCTCTAATAATTCTTCTGTGTGGAAAAAGAGCCAAGAGCCATCAAGGCTTTGTTTCTGACTACAGAAAAGTGAAGTCTGTTTTCCATGGCCTGATAGTGATAGGCTGGGTGAGGGGGGCACCTCCAGACAAGGAGTGAGATAAGAGATTTTTGTGCAGCTGCTTGGATTCTGTGGACAGAGCATTTGCAAAATATTGTTGAGATAGATGGGACGTGACATAAAGGTCTCATACCGGGCAGACAGGATCTGCAGCCCCTGGTGATATGAGATGATGTCATGAAGTTCCATACAAAGTGATAGATGCAGGCTACTTACTTTTCCTTCTTGGAATTTCTCTATTATCTTGTGCTGTATTTCAGAAAGTGGTTGTTTGACTACTAAAAGTGGGTCCACAGGAGGGCTCACGAATTTATTCAGAACCAGGAAGAAAAGCCACTGAATTTACATTTTCAAACTCTTCAAAAGCAACGAAGCATATTATTTAATACAATAAATACAACGGCCATAAGATGGCAGCAGAAGATTTGTGGAGGTGCTTAGAGCTGTGTTAATCAAGCGTAAATCGAATTCCTCCATTTCAGCAGGAAATTTGTAATGTGATATGAGCGCTCAGATCCCCAAAGGTCATAATGACTTCAGCCCATGAAGAGATCTGATGACACAGAGCAGATGACATAATGGAGACCTATGGGTGCAACTTGCCTGAAAAAAACAGGGAGAGAAAAATATAAAACTAACTGAAAGGTGCAAATATAGATAGGAAAGTTTTTGTGCTAACAAAACCATACAACAACGTCCCTATTTTATTAAAGCACTAAATATTAGAATTCCACTAATCTGTCTAGTATTTTTCCAAGCAAAAATTTCACTATTTTCAATAAAGCACTCTGTTAATATTTACTAGATAGCGTTCAGAGGAGAGTTTTACTGTGAGTAATGAAGCCCTATTAGTTTATGTCAATAGGGGAACCAGTCACAGGTGTTTGACAAAGACATGCAGAGATATTTATTCAGTGTCTTCTCCTTGGCCAAGATCAGCATAGCCAGTGCAAGTCATAGCAGCTTGTAAAACAAGGCACAAGCTGGCAGCCACCTCTGTGGACTCATCATGTGTCCTTACTTCAGGACAAGGCTTTTCAAAGAAACGCTGATCTGGGTACATGGTGAGTCAGGTAAAACCTGGCCCTCCTCTCCCCTCAGTGTTGCAGAGTGCTGGAACTATAACCTAAATTCCAATGTTGTCATTTTTGATTCGCACTGGGGCATGGGAGGTGAGATGAAAATCTCATGCACTGGCTTTCCGCTCCTCAGGGTTCGCAAAAGCAAGCTGTATCTTGCAGGCATCTCTTTTACCACAGGTGAAAGCTGTACAGAGGAACAGAAAGAAGCAGCACACTAACCTGCTTTACATAAGCAGTATTTATTGCAATTAGCAGATGAGGGTGGTTGCACCAGCTTACACGTAACCAGAGATATTTGGTCTCTGTCAGTTTCCTGAGCATCAGCGGTCCCTGTCCTTGTGGAGGTGTGATCTGCCATGCACCTCTCAGGGAAGGAAAGCTGACAGAGTATATTAAGGAAGGTTATGCAGAAAGTTGCTACAGTATAATATTAATACCAGAGGAGAAAATGAAGTAGTGCAGAGGGAAGACAATATGTATATAAAAACTTGCATACATTATATATATATATATATACATATATATATATTTAGCTACAAGTTGTCTTAAATAAACAAAACACTGCCCCAACTTCAATCCATCCTTGAATCAAGTTTCATTTTCTTTTTGTTTATTTCATAATGTTTATAGCTTTTTTTTTTTTAGCTGTTTAGACACTTTTAGATTCAAGCATAAATGCAAAAGCAATAGAGAAGAGGGGGGTTTTTTTGTTCTGCTGGGTATGTTCAGTTTCATCAGAAACTGGTTGCAAAAAAAACAACCCAAACCAAGAGAATTCGAAGTCACTTTTTACAGTCACTAAAAGCAGCACACAAATGCAAGAGCTCATCTAAAAGTGCTCATCTTAACCATACATTTTGGGATTTATTTGTTGTTGCTATACAGGCAAATTTTGTGACAGAATAATCAGAAGAGTGTACTAGAACCTGATTGCTGTCTATGCAAGAGTATTTGCACACTTCTCTCTTTGCAAAATGATCCTACTGTGATGCATATTTAAAGTGATTATACTACATGAAAATACTGAACTTTCCCACTAATTGGAATGGGAGACAGGTGTTCTTCTTTCTTCCCAGTGAGCACGCCAGGATCAGATCCATCACATTTGCACATATTGTGACATTATTCTTCTATAATCCTCCTGTATTTTGCAGAAGAGGATAAGAGATCTAATGGTGTTGCTAAGGCATGCAGTGGTTTTCTTAAAACTAATCACCATTTTTCACCTATTGTGTGCTGGGGATTCAGGTGGAAGGAGGTAAGACAGAATCTTCTGGTGAAGCTCAAAATACCACAAAAGATGTCCGAAGAGAGACTTTATTGATGAAAGGAAGAAAGTTAATGGAAGCTTGACAAGTGGGATAGTTCCTGCCTTGGTGTTCCAGCTGGTTAGGGAGACAACGGAAGAAGATGCCAGTCTAGATGCTTTCCTTCCCTCCTTTCCAACACCAACCTTCTTTTTCCTATGGGGTTTGGAATGTTCCAAGCCAAACAAGTGAAGAGACCTTCCCATCCTCAGTATCTCCCAAAGAAGCGGTTGTAGGCCAAGGAAAATCCTATTTGGTCAGAGAGGTAGTCACAGGGGGGATAGTTCTCACAACGCTCATGCATCCGCTCCATCGGACTTTTATAATACTCGAAGTACCTGCAGCAGACAGAGATACCATTCTGCAGATTCAGCCAATACAGGTGGAGACAGTTCACACACCTGACACTGACATGAAAGAAGTGATTCTTCAGAGTGACCCAGAAGAGGACTGCTCATGCTGAGTTAAACATCTGCTTACACAGGGATAGGCTACTTGATCAATGCTGGGAAATATAGGGTTGAACCCAACTTAAATCAATTCCTCTTGAGATTTTATCAGCAAAGGATACCACAGAAGTACTCAGGATCTAGGGTGTTTTTTGTCTTCAGTCTCATTCCCCAACTACCCAGGAATATTTATTTTGTTGTTATTTATTTTATAATATATTTATTTTATTATTTCCTGCTTACTTTTATTTTTGCCCAGTTTCTACTCACTTTCCCACTAGCCATACGACCACATTTTTCAGTCTCATCTACATACTTTGATGCCCTTCTCCGTTCCTCTACTAGGTTTGGTTAATCTTTCCCGAAGACTGTACACCCCACCACAGGAATCTACTAGTATCTAATGATTTTTTACTTTATTTCTGTATCGAAAATGCCCTGTTGCATGTTGTAGAATCCAAAGTTCCAGACTAACTTTACTTCATGATCAAACAATACACCAGGATATCTGTCTACCTCTGTCCTTCCTGATTCGTGCTTATGGCAGAAGCTACTTTTACAATGCCTTACCTAGAAGGGGGTAGTCAATACAGACTGCTATTGAATATCATCTTGATTTTAATCACCACAGGTTTTAACATCAGGCAGTACAGTACTCTGATCCTCCCCTCTACAGAAGGAGCCTCCCAATCTTCTGTTATCTATAAACAACATTATCCTTCCAATCCAAAGAGGGATTGAATAAAAATTCTTTATACACAGGCCTCCATGAGAGAGTAGCTTAACAACCACTTCTAGAAAATAAATGAAGAATATTCTTGCAAATCTCAAATTTCTCAAATGGCTAGGATTTCTCCAAATCTTTGTGTCTACTTTCTACATTAACAAATTTGTGTTCTACAGCTTCAGAAAGAGCAGCCAATCTGATCCAGCCTTATTCCCACAACAAAATTGTGCTTCCTTTGTGGGGAACCAGAGCCAATGACCAAGGCTCTGTGATTCTCATTTTCATTGAAATCCGTTCTGATGATCCTGTCGTTTGAGCAGCTTCTAACTTGTATCCTGCTGTCCCCATGTCTAGCCCACAGTTAGTACTGTCTTTCCTCCTGGGAGGAATACTAGAGTCCAGCTACGAGCCTTCAAAAGGGTTTTAATGAAGAAAAGAACCATTTTTTCCTCACTGAGTGTCTCCTACAGCCTTTTTCCTTCAATGCATGAAGGTAATAACAGCTGTAAAACAAAATAATTGTCACATCCTATTGCCTTCCTAACCCTCTTCAGAACAGGTCCAGGGTCCAGCTCTCAGCCCAGCTCCTGAGTTGTTACCATTCATACAGGCTGGATCTCTTCTTCCTCTTCACAAAAGCATTGGCAACTTCTTTTTTAATCTTGATGCCTGCCAAGAGAGAACACAGCAGGTTAGAGATGCAGCACTGGAACACACAGATCAGTCTAACCTTTGAAAATCAAAATCTACTCTCTTCACAAGCAAATGACTAACACAAACCATCCTAATGGTCTATTCATCTCTCCCCATCCCACTGTCCACTTAAAGGTCCCTCCTCGCTGCAGCCTGCACCTCTCCATGAAGCAGGCTTTTTCTGTCATAAACTCCATTTCCTTATCACACAGCTTAATCTGAGTCTGCAGCAAATGTGCAGAAGGCATAAAATATAAATAAGAAGAAAATTAAGAGAATGGCACCCTCTCTCCCTGGCCTACTTAATTTTAGAGTCTTGGCTTCTTTTCTATAACTTGACTCAGACTGAGAGTGATGTGGGATACCAACCAGAAGACCTGAAAACACCTCCAGCGAGCCATGAGCAACAGGGAGCAACAGTAAGAAATAACAATGCTTACATGTACAGAGTTCTGTGAAAGGTGGAGAGTAAAAAATAGTGACAGTAAACATCATCCAGTGAGAAATACAACCAGGACGTGCAAAGATCCCAGTATTCAGGACCTGGAGAACATGAGAGGTCTTTCAGCCATGACAGCATTTGCCCCTGCTCTCCACTAACATGTATCTGCAGTTGCTCCTTTGCTCCCTTGATTTGTAGTTGTGCAAACACTGTGGTGCTGTGAAGGACGCCACATGTCGCTGTTGAACCGCTAGCTGAGTGAAGAAATCGAGACAGTCAAGTGGCATAAATCTGAATTTATTATTTAATTATAAAACTTATATAGACTTTTCAAAGGTCGTCCAGATTGGGTAAATCCAAAACCTCCCCCTAGGCCAATTGGCCAGGTTAGAACCACCCATCTTTCCCAGAGACCGTTTCAATAACATCTAAACTTTATCTTTATTTATAAAACACAGGAAGAAGAAGAGAAAAATTCCCATGGGAAAGAATCTGTGTTACCACACCCACAAACACCAGGTAGAGCCCCTTCCCTCCCCAGCCCAAGCCAGGGCTCAGCACAGCACAACCTCGCTCCATGGGATGGTCCCACCACAGCAGAGCTGTGCACAGGTGCCAGCACAGCAGCAACACAGGCAGCTACACTCCAGTACACATTTCAGTGAGGAAACTGGCAAACTGCTGCTGTCTCTGGAGGAAAGAAGGTTCTAAGACCTCTGCCTGTGGGGAGATGGTGCGGTTTGTCCCTTCCCTCATCATCATGGAGTGTTCGGCTGTTTCTCTTTGGAGATGAAAGGTATCCCCTCTCTAGCAAGCTGAGGTTTAGTCTGGATCAAAATTCTGACTACACAGAAACTGCCAGTTAATGAGCTGTCAGAAACTATCACCTTTCCCTGAACAGTCTTTACCTCTTTTTTTTTCTCTTTCTCAATCTGTGTTTGTATTGGCTCACTGGAAAAATACTAGCTTTCATGCTTCTCAGCAGCAATCTTATCCTTTAAAGTGTGAGAAAGGAGAGACAGGAGAGAAAAAGAAAAGGATTTTCCATACAGATTTCTACCAGGATCAGCTTGCTGCAAAAGCTGTGAACAACCCAAGGTGTGCAAATCCCCTCATCCCAGGTGACCTGACAAGAGGGACTGCAGCCCTCAGGGGCAGCCAAGGCAGCCCCTTTCTCTCAGGGTTTCCATGTTGCAGGATTTGACAGGACAGATTTACAACCCACTGGTGTGGGCAGCTTCTGCGCTCTTAAATGCCTGGTGATGCAGCAACCACTCTGGGTAGGTCTCTGAAGCCAGGTCAGAGCAGGGAGACTGCTCCACCAACACAACCCTGTTTCACCGGAGGTGGGTGCATCCAGCTGCTAATAACCTGCATCACCTATATCTTGTCAGGGCACTGCTCAGGGGCTGTGAAGATGCAGGCTGTGGCACTAGCACACCCGAAGCAGTGCCAGCCTTGCAGGTACAGGGGCAGTGACTGCCCTCATGTCCCCTGCTCACACGTGAAAGGCTCTGCTGCACATGCTCCTGCACCTCAGGGACTGCAGGCAGGGAGCAAAGAGGGAAGAGGTAGAGAGCGACTCAACATGGTTCTTGTTCAGCCCTTGAACCTATCAAAGGGAAGAAAGAAGGCAGATGCAGGAGAATGGAGCTGAGCATCAGTCAGAATGATATACTCACTGTCAGCACTGAGAGATCCTGGGGGTTCTTTGGGATCTGGAAGACAGACAGACAGAAAGGAGTCTGCTTGTGAGTCCTTCTATGGTTGTAAGTTGTCCTTCTCTGTAACTGAATCCCACCACTGACTGGCCAGATCCAGCTCCCCCCACTTACATGGAAGATCTGTTTCTCCCAAAACGGTTTTATTAACACCCACCATTTAGAGAAAGACTAAATGATAACCCAGTTTAATTCTTAAACACATTAAAATGTTCAAATTCTCTGCTGCAATTCAATATGCAACTGAGGTGGGCGTGAGTGGGTGTTGACCAGTGGAAGAAAATGCCCAGCAAAAGATGGGGGTCTCTGTTCCCAAGCCCTCTCTCATCCGTGACTCTCTCTCCAACAGAGATCTGAAGTTGTGCAAGGACTGGTGGTGCATCTCCTCCTCCCCAGAGCTCTGTATCTCTCCCAGACTGGAGGGAGACTGACAGCAACCTGCAGGGTTCAGCAGCGCTCTGAGAGCCTTCCTGGGAAGAAGTCCCCTTACCTTTCTCACAACAGCAGAGTGCTCCCAGGGCCAGGGTCACGATCAGCACTGCCAGCAGACTCCTCATGTCTTCCTTGGCTGCGTTAGTCTCCCTAACCTCAGAGCTTTCCTGGAGGTTACTGAAGTTCTCTGGTGCTTGCTTTTGGGCAGCAGTTTATATCCTGTGATTTCTTGGAGAGAGCAGGGACCTGGCTTGTGTTCCTGTGTCTGTGCTCCAAAACAAAGCCCGTCCTTTGGGCCAGGAGATACTGGGTCCTGGCCGTCATTTTGGCATCCATCTCGTGCCTCAGGGCATTTCCAGAAGATTTTATCTGAGGTTTTGAATGGGGCTATTGAAGAAAAACAACTGGATTTAAAAAATCATTTTTCTTACAAACTTGAAAGTCATTCAGACACGCTGGAAAGCCAGGGGAGAGACCAGCACACCCTGAAGGAGAGCAGCTCTTTTTTCACATGATGGGGCCCTCTCATGTGGAGTCTCTCAAATGAGACTGAACTCAATGGTGAGACTTTTCCTCCACCCCACTTTGACTCATTACCCCGAGGGTAAGGAAACCTGTAAATGAGTTTACATAGGGAAAACACAGTAGTTTTTCAGACAGTTTCACCAAATCACTTTGGAGAGATGAGATCTTTATACTTTTGGGAAATTTGGAAGTGAGTTTGAGGGAAGATCTTTAGTTTTACCTCTTGGAAATCTTCATAATTTAGAGGCTTTATTTTGGCTTCTCTTGTCTAAAAACCAAACAAATATTTAGACTCCAAAAGTGTTTTATTCTTCAGGACCTGAGTGGCTAAAGTTGCTTGGTAAGACAAGAGCCTTGCATGGGCTATGTATAAATAACCCCACACTCCCCAAACTTACTATCAAAGTTCCCAAAGCCATGTCCCACAAACAGCATAGGAACCACAGAATCGCAGAATAAGCTGAGTTGGAAGGCAACCACAAGGGTCATCGAGTCCAACACTTGGCCCTGCACAGGACACCCCAAGAGTCACACCCTGTGTGTGAGAGCATTGTCCGAATGCTCCCTGAGCTCTGCCATAGTTCATGTTGTGATCACTTCCCTGGGGAGCCTGTTCCAGTGCCCAAACAACCTCGGGTGAAGAACCTTTTCCTAATATCCAACCAAAACCTCCCCAACACAGTTCCAGCTGTTCCTTGGGTGCTGTCACTGGTCACCAGAGAGTAGAGATCAGTGCTGCCCCTCCACTGCCCTCTAAGAGGATGTTGTACACTGCAATGAGGTCTTCTCCAGGCTGAACAGACCAAGTGACAAAGTTTGGGTAGTTGTTTGTTTTGTTTTGTTTTGTTTTGTTTTGTTTTGTTTTGTTTTGTTTTGTTTTGTTTTGTTTTTAATCAAGTGTGCTCATTCTTTCTGGTAGTGGAGACATAATCTTCCTGCATCTCATATCCAGTCCTCCTCAGACCCATGTGAAGGGAACATGTCCGAGGGTTACAGAGTAAAGTTTAGGAGACTCCCAAGGAAAATCAGGGCCATTAGGGATTTTGCCAATTCTTAGAAGCACTGTCTTTTAGCTCAGAGAATTTAGCTCAGAGGATTAAGATAAACCCCAACTTTTGTCCCTTTTAACTTTTCTACAGTCCAGGAAACTGACTATATATACTAAGGACGTCCAGCAAAAGGTTTTGTATACATATTATTCCAGCAAAAGAGCAACAGTTTAAAAGTAAATAAACATCTAAAAATAACAGGTATTCTAGGAAAGTTATGCTTCCAGATAAATACTTGACATAATATAAATATATAAATATACAATTCTAGTAATCCAAACAGCTTTATTTATCCTCCCATCTTTTCCCAAGCTTTCTAACCAGCATGTAGTCTCTTAAATCTCTTCGGTTGTTGCTTACGCTAATGAAATCCCACAGAAATCTCTGGTATTATTTATTATTTATGCTGGTTAACTGGGGATTGGAATCACTAGATATTTCTGGACACAGACCCAGAGAGAGCTAGACCTTGTGTCTTCTGTTTTGGTGGTGTCACAGTGTCATGTAAAACCCAGACACTGCTGACTTGTTGATTTTAGCATGTGTGAGTTTGCTCCAGTTGGTGACCACAAGATTCACCTCCTTGAGAACACAGAGAACAAGTGTGTGTGACTATACCTAATCCATAGGGTTTTTTTCCTTAAAATCATTTCTCTCTCACTTTTTCCTCTGGATGAAATTTTAGCAACTGTCAGGGTGGAGTTTTCTATCAGAAGTGTTTTCAATAAATAAATCACATTTCTTTCCAAAATTCAGTTTCAAAGCTGGCAAAGCCTTGAAGGATGTCTTGGAAGAAGATGCTTGTTTCTAATGGGCCAGGTAGTTTTGGCTCCAGACTTAATTTCACAGATTAGTCAACAATTTGATACTTCATACATCATAGACTTTGATTGCATGCCATGAATCTTTCTAGCTTCTATAATTTGCAGGTGCCTGTGTGAGCCTGGAGATGTGAATGTTGAAACCATCTGTGTTGAGCTGACGTAGATGTTATGTCTCCTACACAAATCACGCCAAGGAGTGTCCCAGCTGCTGTGGCTGCTGTCAAGCCTAGAGGAGCATTGAATTCTTGGACATGTCAGCACTGGTGCCTTTTGGCCTGGGGACAAGCCCTGGTGATGGTGACAATCAGAATGCAGCCACACTCACTCCTCAGAGGTCTGGGAGGTGCTCAGTAACCTGTGCACAGCGTCAAGCCATATCTTGGTTTTAAATTTTTTGTGAACAGTAAAATGAAATCGTTCTGTGTGAACAAAGCTAGGTCTGAACCCAAACATTGGGTTTCTTTTATTTGTTTATTTACCACCAGGAGCCCCTCTCTAGCATTGGCTTCTGCAGCTTTCAAGTGCTACCAGAGAAGGTTCAAGTGGAAGGGTTTTGAAAAGGGATTGCAAAAGGAAATACAAGTTAAGTCTGGACCAGACACTCCTTTCTAAAGGAGCACCTAACATCAGGACCTGATGGTAGCTGGATAAACAAGAGGCAATTTACAGGCTTTTTCTGTCACCAACTCTGACCCTAATTTTGTTTTAAGATTAAATAGGTGCCTTCTGGATTTTGTTTCCCCAACTGAGGAAAGATTTGATTTTCAAAAAGTGCATCCGCATTCTGAATACCTCACCATTTTTAGATGTCTTAAGACTGGGAGCTGAAATTGGCCAATGACCTCTGAAAGAAGCCACTTGTAGAACCTGGAGAAAAAGCATTATAGATTCTTCCAAAGCCATATGCTTGCAAGGTAATGACTTTTTCCCCATAATCTGGACCAGAGTCTATCATAAACAAATTCAGTTTCTTCATGGAAAATTGCATACTCCCTTCCAAAACACAGTGACTCATGACAAGATAGTATCAAACCAGCGATTTATTTGGTAGTAAACACCCACATCCTGAACTCGCTATGATCTCTGCTACATCAGCTCAGAGCTAATTAACACAGTGTAGGAATCCATGGCTACATGGGAGAGAAGCAGCAGGCAGGATAACATACAGGGACACAAGCAACTGAATATGTTTCAGAGCCATTGTATTTTTGGGGAGGATACCCTGGACTCCAGGCCCCAGGGTGGGGACAGGTCATCCTTTACTTAGTCCTCCTCCTCCCAAAATAGTGCTTGTAAGCAGCAGCGTAGCCATGGCGAAAAGCGTACAATTCACAAGGGTAGTGGTCCTCGCAGAGCTCCCTCTGATGCTCCTGGGGCGCCTTACTGCGTTCTCTGATCCTGTAAAGGTAGGAGAGAAGAGGGGTAAGTGCTGTCATCTTAAATATCTGTCTACAGCCCTTTCCTGTTCCAAAACTCCCTACTGGGATGAAGAATCCAACGCCAGTCCATCATCCAGCTACAAAGTTCTTAGCACGCCACCTTCTGTGTTTACGACACCTCGGGAGTGACATGACTACAGCAGGAATGTTTTGCCTCCTTAGGTAACCTTTTATTTAGGGGCTGAGTAAGGTGGTGGGGAGAGGGTGATGGCTCCTGCCTCAGCTTGAGGAAGGGTCCTCCCTTTTCAACTTTCTCTGGCCTGCTCTCTTCAGCTCTTTTGCTGTTTCCCAAGCCCATACATGGAACAAAGACCTGAAATATTCTGCAAAGGGGTCACCTGGTACTGAGGAGAAGGTTGGCCTTATGCCTCACTAAGAGATGATTTCTGTGCTTCAGTCTTTATTTTCACAAGCCTTGAATAAGGCATGAAATTGGTTATGTCATTTTGTAAATGAGGCAAGGAGGCCCTCAGATGGCCTATGATTTAGAAAAGGTCATGCAAGTTCTGCATGAGATCTGAGGACTAGAATAAGATCTCAAACTGAGCTTTCTTTCTGACCACCCCACACTCATTCTCGTTCCTTCGGTTGGTGCTTCCTTCAGAAAAAGGAAGGCTGAGGCTTCTCAGAAGTCACCATGGCTGCCACCCCTTGTACCATCCTGTGCTTGGCAAGGAGGAACCTCTTCCCACTCTCGACCTCAGTGTCCTGAGGCCATGACATACCTCTCCTGAGCGATGGCTCTTAGTCTCATGTCAGCCTGTATGAAGTCATTGGCCCTTCGCCTGTTGAGGAAGGGATCTGAGAAGGCAAGGGCTTATTCAGAATGGCACTTTTTCAATGCTCGATTTCAACAAAAGCTAGCTTCCTCCTTTATAACAGCCTCTTTGTCTGCCCTCCCATGAACAATGAAATCCAGGACCTTTTAATATTCCCTCCTGGCCCCCAGCTGGTTCATGCTCAGGCTCTCTCACTGGCCAATGCAGCCTGTACAGAAGTGCACATGCTGCTCTTGTTCTGCTGTTACTAAAATCACCCAGAGGAATGCTACCGTGATTTTGCTGCCACGCCCCTCTGAGGGAGTGGATCTTGGCCCAGAAGAGGTGGGCACCAAGCTAAACAGACCATGGGACATCTAAGCACGCTTAGAAGAACTACAAGGATTGTGAAATTACACACAAGAAGGGCCTGAGCAAGCCTCCAAGGTTAGACAGTCATTGAGAAGTCTGTGTGGCAGTTTTGGACTGAGGGGCCTGAAAGTCCCTTCTGACTTTTTTGAGAAACATCACAATCCTGTTGCAGAGTTCAGGAGTCTGTGAATGTCATTAATATTGGCTCCCACATGTGTCTTTGTGTTGCTGACTATCTGCTTTGTGAAGTTCTCCTTCCAGATGTCCTATTTTCTTTCTAGTTTTGATTCATCTGTTCTCTAAATTCTCCAGGATATTGCTTGTTCCAAAGTAAGACTCTCCACCCTTTTCATGTTTTTTCTGTGAAAATCTCTCTCCCAGCCAAAGGATCCCTTCTACTCACACACCCCACCTGCTTCCAAGGTGCTTAGAGTAAGGCTTTCCTTGCTCTTGGGGGAGAATAAATTGTGCAAGTGGCTTCTACAGTACCTCTTTCTATGCTTATCCCAGAGTTTTATGAGCAATGTCCTTTTCTAGCATGAATTAACCTGGTTTTGGTACACATAACAGAGACCTGAGCTCTGTTCTCAAATTTTGATTTCCAATTCTCATTATATTCTATGTAAAATGGTGGTATGAGCTTGTGCCAAAACATGTGAAGTCTTCTTTTAACTGTCTCCCTTTCCATCCTGAAACTCCACCACCCAGTAAATTAAATTCCCCTGGGCTGCATGAGTCTACCTATTTAATCCCTACAGCAGGAGTATGAGGAAATTATCTTGGACATGTCTGTAGCGCCCTTCAAATTCAATAAAATAGTAAAGCAGTCTCTTACTGAGATACTCGTGGGACTCCATGCTCTCATGGGACTCTGTGGAAAGAAAGAATGAAACGCAGTATGACACAGTATTGATGAGGTTCAGTATTTCATACACCATAGATCAACAGAACACACATAGAAATCAGAGAAGCCAGGTCTTAAGGCACATGTTTAAAAGGAAGAGGAAGGGATCAGTGGTGTGACCTAGAATTTATATGAGGAGCCTTAAGTACTCAGGAGTTTAATACAGAGCTACCTGGTGTTTTAGTCAATACTTCCAGACTCATGCTTGGTCATCCAGCCTGATTCTCCAGAACAGTTCCTCACCTTCTGTTCCTGACACTACAGTGGATATGATACCTACTTACCTTCAAAGCTTGTACCTGTTCTTAGAGAATGGATTAGCAAAGTGAAATGCACTTGACTCTTGCATGAAGCAGCATCTTAATTCCACCAGTATGGAACTGTGTGCCTTACAGGAGAAAGGGGATGATATTACAAAAGGAAAAAGGGAAATCTTCCAATTAGCAAGGAATAATTAAGAATTAGCACTCTTATCATAGTCCAGACAACAAAGGGACAAAAGGAGGGGCAGTCTGTGAGGTGAGGTGGAACAGAGAGGAAGGGGTTGAGGCATCCTGGACCATGAATCCCAATGACTGGAGATAACAGCTCTGGATCAGGGCCAGGAGGATCTGACACAAGGGCAGGAAAGCAGGCAAGAGATCAAGTTAAGGGGAAAGAAGACACAAAGTTAAGTAACAAACATCTGAACAGACCCATAAATGTCTGCAGGTTTGGAGTTTTCATTCTAACCAGTAATAAAGATCACTTACCATAGCAAGTGGCAGCCATCACCAAGACAGCCAGGAGCGTAAGGATGATGAGAGTGCGCATTGTGCCAGTGCAGTAAGGAATCTTTCACTCTGTCTTTCTCACTGTGTTTTGCTCTCTTCCCACTGAGGGCAGCTGGAGATCCTGGGCTGACTGCAAAATTAGCAGTAGAATGTTTATTATGAAAACAGAGCTAGGAGGGAGCCCATGAAAGAGCCAGGGCAAGGTGACAGCTAGCTGGTACACACTCTTCTTGGAGCTATTACAAAACATCCTCTATTAGCAGACTGAATCAAGTTTTGGGAAGGAAGGGGCATGCCCCCTTCCTCTCATAGTTCAGGGGTGGGGGACATAATCCAGAGGCAAACATACCACTAGCACTCCACACTCAGAAAAGCTGGACTGTGCAAGTGGAAGGAATTTCACAGGCTGCCAAGGGCCCAAAGGCAGAGGTGTGTGTTGACCCCAAATGTAAATGTTTGTTTTTCTGATTTTTCCTCTGATCTGGTCTCTTTGCTCTCATCGTACTCTGCCTGGATACAACCAGCCCAAACTGTTCTGTCAGCTTTGCCGATGGAGACATGGAGAACGAGGCTTGAAACTTTCCTGTCTCACTCAATCCCCCTCTCTCCAGCTGGCCTCTGCTGCAATGCCAGCCTGCCAGCTATCGAAGGAGGAATACAACCCTGTTGCCCCTTATCTCCTACTTTATTCCTTCAGGAGTGACAAGCAGCAACCTGAAAGAATCCCTTCTGCTGGCAGGATCATGATTTTTGTATTGAGATGACTGCAGCACCAAGAACTCTATCTTTGAGGGCTCTCACTGTGATGCTGACCCTAGACTCCTCTTCCGGCCCAAAGGACAACATCTCGGTGGAGTCAGAGGTAACCATTTTCCTCAGGACTCTCTGATGTCTCTCTGGTCTAGCACTTTCAGTTCCTGCTTCACTGGACACCCAAGTCAGATGTCCATGCAAGGCTTTTCAACTGGGATGAATCTCCAAGGCCAGCAGTCTCAGGAAGAATTATCTTGTCTTTTAACACCTAAAGGAGTTTGACTGGGTCCAATATCATGGACAGCACAGATGTACAAAACATTGAGCATTCCACTTTCCAACTCTTGGAACAGTAGAAAGCAGTGAAATAAAAAAAAAAAAAAAAAGGAGTTACAGAGATGGCTGTCCCTGCTGGGGGAAAA
>VYZT01032542.1:89946-192149 GCA_013400735.1 Pomatostomus ruficeps | reverse complement strand
CTGCCAGCCCTCCCCCAATGGCAGTGATGGGGCTGGGACCCCACACACTGCCTGGAGACAAACCTAAGGCACAGGACCCATTCTTATGTCTGATCCAAGCAGTGATTACTGCCTGTTTTGTCCATGTGTATATGGAGGTATCAGGATTTCTCACTGACAGGGTGCAAAGTGAATGTACTCTGGGTGCAGACCATTTTCCACAAACCACTGAGCTGTTGTCACTGCTGTCACCTTCAGAGGCCAATCTGTGAAGCTGCACTGAAGATAACACAGCCAAGACCTACAGGGACAGCTAGCCAGAGCCTAACAATTCACCAGTGAGGAGTGAAATTCAGTGGAAAAAGATTACTCTGGGCTTTGCAACTTACCCTTTCAATGCCAAACTCATGGCCCTTTCCTGAAGCCTCCTGTCTCTGGGAGAAAAACTGAGCAGGGTTTTCAACCTCAGACCAAAGAGAAAGAATTGCTCTTCTTCCCCATTATCCCAGCCCATGTCGAGAGCAGCTCAGTCCTGCACCATCATTGCCCCCTCATATACATCTACTTGCTTGTTCAGTTCTTAGCCTAAAATGAGAAGGAAAACTTGGGAAAAAGCCGTAAGTTTGCTATAGACACATGGTCAAAGCGGACTTGAGACTTTGCTGCTGCCCCTCCAGTCTCTTTAAGGAAATTCTCTGCTCTGGGATTCTTTTCATTTCTTAGAACTCATAGTTTTGGACTTAGTGTTGAATGTGGACTTTATAGGTTTCCCAAATGTCTCGTACAGGAGCTGCTAAGAAAGGAAAGCATGAGGGAGAGGCTGAAGGACAGATCTCAGTGGGAAAGCAGTGGGGCACAGTGAGGAAGATGCTGGGAGTACTTTGGAATGAAAGTGAGCCTGCCCAGTGGGAAACTCCAATGTGCTTTCCAGCCAAACCTTCTTTATTTGTCTTTGCTCAGGGCAGAGCTTTCTGCTCCCTGGAAGGCTCTGCTCCCATTTCAGAGGACTCTGATCCCAGAATGGGATCATACCCCGATCCCTGGAGCATACCCTGCCATCAACCACAGGAGAACAGCCACAAACACCACTTTAACCCAAATGTTTCATTTTCCACCACAGAGGCAATACATTCTTCAAGGGATGAATGGACATGCCAGCTACACAGCCCTATACCAACAAATTTCCTTCAGGGAATGATTCCTCTTGCAAAAGTACTCCTTTCTACTTCCCCCTGCACTCCATAACTTCCCAGCACACATCTCCCCTCCTCCATAACAGTGGCTTGCCCTGGGGGTAACATACCATGCACCACAGTGAGCCCAATCCCTCTGCTTTGTAGCAGCATCCACTGGTTAGAAATACAGAAAGGAGCTAAGACAAATCTCCTGCAAATGGCAGGGAAATCTCTGCAGTCCCACAAATAATGGGGGATCAGAAAAGCAGCCCTGATGTGTGTGCTGCTGGAGTGGAAAATCGCAACGTTGTACGTGCTCTTAACATTTTACAGCGGTGAAGCACTAGCAAGGCAATAATAAAAAGCAGCTGTCCAGGAAAAGCAAGGCAGTCCCTGCATACTCACTAAGCTGTTGCTTCCCCGCCAGTCAGCAGCTCTTGTCTCAGGGGGCAGCTCTCCTGGCGTCTTGCACCCTGGACCGAAGAAGAGGGACCTTTTATTTATTAGCATCGATCAGTGACTCCTCCCCTCTCCCACTCTTGATCCACCCCCAGGCTGCCATCAGAACCACCTTCTGCCCACAACCAGGAAGCCAGCAGCATCAAAGAACTGAGCCAAAGGAAGAGAGCCAGAGCACACAGAAGGGGCTAGTGCAGACACAGCCACATCCAGGTTGCCTTTCTGTGCCTAGGAGCAGCGAGTGGACAGAGATCTGAGAACGAGTTCCAGTCTCCCTCTCTATTGCAAGACCACCCCGTCTTTCACCACGTCCTTTTCTGGTTGTTTTCTATCTCAAGCTACAGTGCTCGCCAGGGCACCTGTTTTTCCACAGGGAACAGTAGGCCAGAAGCCTACTCCCATCTCATTTCATGAGGTGCTTTTACAACTCTCTGATCGCCCCTCTTAATGGCAGGCTAATGTCAGGCTGAAAACTTACATAACAAAGGTCTCAGCTCTGAAACCCCCGAAAGTGACACACCGTATGAGGCAAAGAGTTGTCTTACACAAATCCAAACCCCTGAAATGCACCCTCTGTTCACACCAGACCCACAGCAGTGTTGGGCTACCTAGGACATGTGATTGCTGGCCTGGGCTATGGGCTCCTGGCCGTGTCTGCACCACTGCACCAGCGGGCACACAGTGCGGGTAGAGCACACATGCACTATGCTGGGTTGCTGAACCCATGAGAGTAGCAACCCACAGTAGTGCTCCCTCCCTGCCTCCCTCTCTCCCTCCCTTCCTCAGCAGAGATCCATGCCTGGTGCATGCTCAGCATGGGTACTGGCCGATCCAACCCTTAAGTAAAGGTAGGCAAAGCCTGAGGGACTGAAGTCAATAGAGGTGAGATCAGAGAATCACAGGCATGGTTTGGATTGGAAGGGACCTTAGACATCACCTAGTTCCAGCCCCCCTGCCGTGGGCAGGGACACCTTCCACTAGGGCTGATTGCACAAAGCCCCAGCCAGCCAGGACAAGACCCTGATCTTGGGGCATCCACACCTTCTCCAGGCAACCCGTTTGAGTGTATCACCACTGTCACAGTAAATAATTTTGTTGCAATATTTAATGGAGGGGATGATGAGCTGTAGAATTAGTGGCTTGGGAAGTTAAGAAAGAAACCCCATCACTTTATTTACTAATTAAACAGTTGGTGAGTGTGGCTTGTCAGGTGCAGAAAAAGTGTGCAGCCTTGGTTGCAAAATGAAAATGATAACATATCCATGGAGATAAATAACCACCACTGTTTGGACAGGGAACAGTGAGCGGCTTCTGTCCAAGGGTTTTATCTTTTGCTCCTACAGTGCTCTATGAGTTTGGGGAAAGTTCAGACTTATCTGTGGCAACAAGGTACCATATTACTTGTGTCCTTGTACAAGCAGCTGTTGGCCCTCAGAGCCTGATAACAGCAAACTTGAGCTGTCCTCAAGGTATAGGGCACATGATCAGGAACCACCTTTGAAAAGCAGTGCAAACAGGAGGGCATTTCTTGCCCTTGTCTACCCAGTGCCATCTGGCAAACTCTTAGTTAAGTAGGAGAAAATGGCATTAAATGGCATTAAAACCAAAATGGCAAGATGGTAAAGAACCAGACAAATTGGGCAAAAGCTTAAGCAGTGGAAAGGAGAAATTATGAGAAATTGCCAATTGAATTTCTCTTGGGACTAGTTTACTTTAATTTACTTCTGTTAATGATTGGCTTTAAAAAGAAATATTTGTTAAGAAATCTTGGCAACAGCACAAAGCAACAAAGCAACAGCAGTAAAAAGGAGGTGAGAGCTCATACAGGATGAAAATTATGACCTTTAAAGCTTTATTAACAGAAACAGGATAATACATAATAGGGCAAAGGCAAGGTCTGCCACTAGGATTAGCAGTAAGAATCCTGCTGTATATTAAAAGCTCATAAGCTAGAAGGAAATAGGGAACAAAAGGAAGAACTATGAACCAACAATCATAAAGGTGAGGACAGAATACTAGTTCTGAGATGTCTTCTGAGAATCTGCCAGCAAAGATGGGTATCTGTTAGTGCCACTGGATAAGTTACCAGGCAGACCTCAGCAGGATTTCTCTGTATGGCCTAGGTCACCCCTGTTAATGTAAGAATAAATCTGGTGGGAAATACTATAGATGAGGACTAAAAAGACAATGTGATTTGCACTCACACCGAAATTAACAGACCTTTTCACCATAACCTGTGGGAGTTGCCAAGCCTCTCCCTCCCTGCATTGATCTCAAGGCTTTTCCAGCAGGACAATGGACTAGCAGTTGGGTTTTGTTTCCAGTACCCCTCCAGGGGCTGTTTCACAGCTCTCATGATTAGAAGTCCCATTTCCAGCTTCTGTGTCTTTAAAGCCATGATCCACATCTCTGTCTCCCTCACTGAGTGCCCAGCTGATGCTAGGAAGGCTTCAGCAGAGTTACTGAGCACTCCAGTAAGGGAATAAACCCCATCAGCTCTGTAGTAGCGCCGGGTGTCCAAACCTAGGCTGCCCAGAGCATCAAGTAACTGGACTCACCAATCTGGACAGTCCTTTTCAAGCCTGTTCCTGTGTTTCAGGATGTAAGTTAGTCAACCACCACATGGTCTATGGCTTACGAAGAGATTTCTCAACATGATAAACAAGTGCTTTTTAGAACAACTAGTTCTACAGCACATGAGAAAACAAGACTCTTTTTTTTACTTTTCCATTTAGTCCTAAGTAATACCTAGGAACTGATCCAAGAAGCAAGAATAATTGAGCCACTAAGTAGAGAGTGTTTGAGTATCCACAATATAATTAAAGTCAACAACCTCATGGAATAAATTGTGCTGAAAACTAGCATACTGACACTAAGCTTTAGAAGGGAGATGTTTTTTAAACACAGAAGCTAGTCAAAAGACTATTAAATAAAAATAAACAGAACACATTTCAGATATTTAAAGAACTTGATATACATACCTGAACGTGTGTTAGCTCTGGCAGCAAGCTCACTCAGCTACCCAAAATTAAAACTAGAACTCATTCAAATTCTAGTTCAACCTGGGGAAAAAACATTTCAAAACTAGATTTAAAATTTTCCAAATATTAAAGGAAAGGGGGAGCGCATAAACAAGAAAATTTAGTTTCATATCAATCAATCAAACAATTGCTTTTCAAAATAACTGAAATGACTAATTTCCACTTCCATGATGGAATGGGGAAAAAAGTAATTTCATAACAAGTAAGTGGTTTGGTTTTTTTCCTCAAAAATATTTAGACACATATCTTTGAAATCTGTCTTGACCTTCCCCTGAGAAAAATTTTGCCCCCAGCATTACAACTTTCTGCAAAAATAAAAGTTTCCAGCGTGAAAATACATATTTGTTCTAACAAGGTGGGTCTATGTGTAGTCTTAGGACTGTTGTAAAAACCAGTGTCTGAAGCTCACAGATAGTGTCAGTCTTCTATGGGTGGGGAAGTTTCCCAAATGATCTTACAGCTATTTTCTTTCATGCTTCCTCCAACATTTTGGGCACTTTAGAAGCTTCCCTTTCCATCTTACGTAATAAATTCCAGTAACTTTCTCCTGCCCATGGATGTGGAGCACACCTGAATGTCCACCCTGAAGGATGTCACTCTGGGCTCCAGGACAAATGGTTGCTCAGTATTCCAGTGCTAAGGAGCAGGACTGAAAATAAACACCATTAAAAAACCCAGATCCTTCCTCCTTGAATTAATTCAGAGGGTGAGAGTATAATTCTTTTTCCACTTGCACTGACTTACAGAATTCGGGCCTGTCTCCACATTAATCATGACCATAAGGAGAAGTTTACAGTTGGTGAGCTGTGGGGGTTAGTTGGTTAGTTGGTTGGTTAGTTGGTGAACTGAGGAGTTTTTTAGCCACTGTATTTTGTTGGTGGTGGCAAATGTTTTATAGACTGAAATTCAGAGATTAGTGTCCAGACACAGCCTCTATGCAGCTGTGATCCTCAAAGTTAGTCCTTGTAATCCATCAAGCTCCAAACCAAAATGCAGTGTCCTGGAAAAATTGCAGTCTGGCTATGAATACAAGAGCATTTGGAGTCAGCAGTACAGTCTAATGGGAGCTCACTGCTCTCCATTTCTGCTTGTTGGAAAAAAGAGAGCCTGGCTCAAGCCTTCAACTCCAATACTCAGTACACTCCGTGGAATATCACTGAGTTACCTCAAAGACTGACTATCTCTGTTTGGCCAGGACTTCCCAGAACAGCTGTGTTTGGCTGGTAATAGGAAGTTCATAAGCAGAGAAGACTAAAATTTCACAGAAGTCAGACCAAGGTTATTCAGTTCACTGAATAAAGCAACCAAAACATTTCAGGGCTAAGAGCTAACTCTGTTGCTTCATTTGGCTTCACCCCCACCCACCCACAGATGTCCACATACACTGATCAGCATATATCTCTTTCAGCCTGGGAAGGAAGGAAGAGACAGGATAATATTAATATTATTTGGATGTTGAAAAAATTGGCAGAGGCTTTAGTGTAGAGATTAAATAACCCATATTAGAAACTTGCATTTCTTGTACTTCAAGAATCCTATGAAAAACTGAGCAAGCAAAATCTTCAAACTTTGTCTATATAAACAGAGCATGCTTCTGGGTTGTACTGTTATGGGAAAAGGGAAGAGAAATCTTCTTTTTCCACACTCATCCCCCTTACTTCACCACATGAACACAAAAATCTCCTGACCTGATTCATTCTTTGGGACCAGATGAGATTTACCCGCCTTATTTCCTGTACAGACATGGAAAGAGATAAGAATGCAGCTGTGGTTTCACTCTTCTCATCCATCTGCTAAATAAAAAAATAACAATAATACTTCTTTTTTTTTTTTCTTCAACAACATACTTAGATAGCATCTTAGATCCCAAATCTGCCAGCCCTTGTGAAGCCAAGATTGGACTGAAAAATTTATGTTTTGTCTGTCTTGAATGCAGGAGGCCACTGAAGTATTTACAAGCATCCCTGTAGTATTATATGTTTCTTTGTTCTCTCTCAGTTCAGTATCTAAAGGATCATAAATGTTGTCTTTAGTAAGTAAATAACTTTTTCTGTGGCACATCAAGCCCCTGGTCTTGGCCTCTGTTGTTAATATCAGATAGAGTACAAAGGAATGCTAGGGAGTGGAGGGAAATACACAACATCCAGCTAATTGTGAAATGCTGTTTGTGGCAAGAAGAAAGACATTCTTATTTACTGAAACATGAAATCTGGTTACTCTTATCTTCTTGTGCATAACTACAAATTATATTGATGTTCCTAATATCACATGCTAGTCAAATCATTTTACTTGATGACCTTCCTTACTAATTAATTTCACACTGTTTATATGCTCTTAGCATACATATTTATTGTTTATTTGTATTAAACTTGGCAACTGATTATTTTCATTAAGAAATTTTGTGTTCTCATAAAGCAGGAAAGAATTTTAAAAGGAGAAGGAAAGATAAAAGGAATTCAAGAAGAGTTTGGACAATGTTCTCGGGCACATGGTGTGATTCCTGGGGTTTTCTGCTCCATGAGTTGGACTTGATGATCCTGATGGGTCCCGTCTGACTCAGTATATTCTATGATTCTGTGATAAATCAGATATTTTAGATTAGTTTTTCCTTCTTCCTAAAATGGCACTGGACTCCAAAAGCCACCACTCTGCCAGAGAAGTCTTTGTCATTAGTGGTCACAATTTCCTTTAAATTATAGAAGAAACAATAAAGTAATGTAAATGGAGAGCAAAGAAGAGGTCTGGGTATGGAAAAACTGGGAAGAAAGGCATAAGAAGGGCTACAAGAACAGCATATATTGATGGCAGCTGGATTAGTAAGTCATTAAGATCCCAGCATATTGACACAGATCCTCTGGATATCCAGACTGGGGGGAAAAAATAAATCACAGTTTAAGACCAGATAAGTCCTAAAACAGGGGCCAGAGTACATCTAAGACTTAATAAAAGAAAAAAAATAAATCTCTGGAGATGATGGTGCTAAAATAAAGAACAAGATTGAGCTCTAAGATGAGGAGACAAAGGAGGGTGAGTTCTAATGATACTTGAAGGTGGGAAAAGATGGAGGCACAAAAGACAACAGTTACTGTTAACTCCTGCAAAATGCAAAAAATGCATCTAAAATGAGCATATGGTGGCCAAACTAAGAGAAACACAGGAGACATAATGAGAACTCCAGAGCCCATAAACTGAATCTTCTGTGTGATTGCAAGGAAACTGAGTAGTATGAACAAATGCCTACTGGTGCCTATGAATATGTGGTTATGAGAGTGCAACAATAATTACTACAAAATGAAGTATCAGAAGGCAGTATAAAGACTTCTCATTATATCCTCAATATGGAAAACGTTTTATCCAAACCCATCGCAAGTCGTTCTGCAGCTTTGGCAGTCATCTGCTTGGTAGTAAGCTTAATTCAGAGCTCTTTCCATTTTTTCTCATGATCCTTTTAGCCAGGCAGTGGGAGTAAAACCAGGACAGCTGTACAAGAAAAAGAGCAAGACTCTAGTGCTGCAGGCATGAGGTGACAGTTTTGAATTCAACATGCCCCCTCATTTGCTCAGACAAAGCTGGTTGGAGTCTTCTCTGCTGAAATTATCTGCTCTTTTTTGTCTACCTATGTGATAATGAACGTCATTTTAAGACTCAATACAGGTGTCAAAAATCACATAAGAACACACATATGACTTAGAACATGTATCAGTCATAGAAGCTGCATTCTATTATTTTCCTTGGTAGAATCTTTCTTTAAAGACTCTTGCCAACAAAGACACACTTGTACTTCCTGGGCTTTAACTAATGTTTTTTCCCCTCTGTTCCAGTAATAGGATCTGCTTACAATACTTCCTGGCATCAACTGGATTGTATTATTTGGGATTTCTTTTCACTGTCTCCCACCTACAGCTGTGGCTGCACTGAAAAATGTTACTTTTATCAGGAAAATACACTGCATGAGTAACATATTGAGTACACAAGCAGTTACAACCCTGCTGGCTGGCTAAGCCTAAGATTAGTGATGGTGTTGTTTAATACCTTACATTTTCATACAGAAGACTTTGAATGAGAATCTCTGCTGTGAATATATTATATACCAAACATCTGAACACATCTATAGAACACATCTTCCCCTGTGTTGCTTGGCCAAGCATCTGTCTGTCACTTCAGCTCTTTGAGGTAGTTGCCTGTCTTTCTTGATGGTCATTTCACTAGTGAACTGGAGGAGGAACCAGTGAACCCACTGGAGGATCCAGTAAATAAAATAGCAATACTACACAATAAATAAGACATACTCACTAACTCCTAAAAAGACCCTTGTCTATTTTGAGACCTGAAATGAACAGTAAGGACTGCAGTCAGGACACTCATTTCACTAAAGTCACCCAGGGACCTCACTGGTATTAAGGTCGTGTTTGTCCCAAGGGCTGTACAAGCCACAGAAGGGAGAGGTGTGTGGTTATGTGCCTGTCCTCATCCCTTCATAGGAGAAGAGGCCTGTTTGGCAGGAGCACTTCCCTCAACCAAGGGCCCTTTATCACTGCCTGGCCTTTGCAAGCCTGGGGCTTGGTGATGACAGATGATACACAGGCATCCCAACTTCGCTCTCTTTTTCAGCCCCTGGAGCTCTTCTGCATTATCTGATCTCTCTGGGCTCCTCTGTGCTATCATGCTAATGATGATCTGTTGCTGACCGCTGTCCACTATTGCAGGCACTGGATTGCTAAACAGAAATCTCTTTCATTTCCTTATCTGGAGTAAGAACAGAAGAAAATAATTTATCACACTGGGTTTGCACTTCGAGAAAGGGACACCATCAGTAAAACAGCAGCAGGAGTGCTATGAGGAGCTCTGTATTGCCACTGAAGAGAGACCTGCAAGGCTGGCATGACAGCTGAGAGCTTGGCTTTAGCTCCTCTCCTACCTGGCAGCAAGCACACCTGAAATCTCAGATCAGGTTTCTGCCTCCTCCATGCAACACTTAGCACTGAGGCACAAAGCTGACCTTAATCTGTTCCTGAGAAAAAGGTTCCTGATGTCTTGCTGCTGAAGCTGCTTCCTGCCTATCCCTGCCTGCCTGGTGGCTGTCCTTCATTCTGCTGAATTGTGTGAACTCCCTGAAAAGTTCCTGGACACCAGGAAGTGTTTCTTCTGCACTTCTGCAGCTATTCCTGTGGTAACATGAAACCCTCCCACCCAAGCTGATGTCCAACAGTTGCAGTGGAGAAACTTGTCTTGGGAGATGAGGGAAAAGGGCACAGGGACTTTCTTGACAGCCATCACATTGGTATGACTGCCATAAGCTAACTCGTACATCTGTTTCCGAACTGCACTTGATTTCAACCGGCTGTGATTTTTCTTAGGAAATTAAGTTGTTAAAAAGGAATGAAGTAACAAAGTATACTTGAGATCCTGAACAGGTAGCAGAAGACACGGATTTCAGTTAAATAGCTGGATTCCAGCTATATCTAAATCAATGTATCAAGGTCTCCAAGGTATAGGAGGGAAAGGAGCTGTAAGCAAGACACTGAGGGCTGCAAGGAGCAACAGCTCCCCTCATGCCACTCTACTTCCTCTCCTCTCTATGTTTGCTCCCCTTGGCCAGTGGGACACGCTATAGCACCAGCCCCATTCTGTACTCCAGGCTGTCTGTCCCCTTCACCATGGATACGGCACTGCCACCTCCCACCTGCTCCAGGCCCTGTTTGGCCCTGGAACAGAGTCTGCAGGAGGGTGCCACAGACAGAGCAGCTTTACCAGAGGGGCCCCAGCTGCTGGGGAGAGGAGCAGGGGGAACATGCATAACCAAGCCAAGTGACAGGACAAAGCTGTTGCCAACAGCAGCTGCATAACCAATGAAGAACCAAACTGAGGTCTTGATACCCTGGGTCCAATCTCAGGACCCCGGTGTCTCCACTCTCCATTTGGGAGCATTTTAGGGCACATAACCTTGCCTTTCTTCCCAGTCCCCTCCTCCTTGTTCTTAGTGTGAGCTTTTGCTGCTTTTGCCAGTGATCTGGGGAATGGGTTCCCTGGAAATTCTCTAAGCGGGTGGTGGAGCTTGGGGAGAAGCAGAAGAGGATGGTGCTTGTCCAGAAACAGAGTCCCCTCCCACACATGTTGCCCATCTGTGACATGTCTGTCTGTCACAGAGAAATTCACAGAGACAGATTTAATATATTAAACATAAATAAAGCAGCGCCAAGTCTTTGGCTGATCGTCATGGCTAGAAATAGAAGCCAACTACTTCAGGAGCTTAGGGTTTGCATGCTTGATGGATTCCCAGCATAAAGGCAGACATTCAGATAAACCCAGCCCAAGCTGAAGTAAACAAACCTGCATGAATTTTCAAGAAGGTGGCGCTGAAGTGAGTTAGAGAACATCAGTATCATTCAAGGCAATGGGCAAGGAGCAAGGAGCAGCTCCCAAGCAGCTTGCTCTCGGGGGCTTGAGGGTCCCAGCAAGGATGTGAGGGCATGTTATGAGCAGGACTACAGTACCCATGGCATGAAAAAGCTAATGATGCAGTTTTGGGACTTTCCCTCTCTGCCCAACACCTAGTCTCACAAAACCAGTAGCACCATAATACCTTAGAGACCACTGCCCTCCTGTCAGGTGTGTCTGATCATTTGGAAGTGGGGACAGGACAAGAAGACACACAGACCACCTCATTTCCATAGAAACAACCAAAGAAAGAATTCCACTCTATTTTGCAAAATGCTGTTAAAGCAGTTTCTTAAGTTCGAAATGTCCTGGATACAGTTATTTGTATTGTTAAAAGAAGAAGGGTTTTATTGTCCCAAATCACAAAGCCAGACTTGCCAAGAAGGACTCCACTGAAATACCAGTCTCAGGACTCAGAGACCAAACAGAAACCTTCGAACAGGACCCCCAGGCAAAGTGCTAATCCATTTGCTTGTGTTGCTTAAGTCTTTCTTCATCACCACTCTGACAGAGAGTGCCTGGTGGGTTCTCTCTGTTCTCCTTTTGCATAAGGTATTTGTTCTTTTTCAAAGGGAGTGCCTGGGGCACGTGCAATAAGGCAGGCACTATTCCCTGGGATCAGCAGTGTTATGTTTGAGGCAGAGCTGCCTCCAGAGCATGGGTATGGGCAAAAAGAGAAATAAAATCATACTAGGGTCAGAAGACCCATCACTCACATAGAGGCAGGGAGCCAGCAGGGAGGAGGAGGGTGCAGTTAAAGCCAGCCCTATCCTGGAGACTGAGAGGGGGCATATGGAGTATCTTGCACTCTCAAGTCTCCATACTGCTTGCAGATAACAATGTAGAAAGAAGACACCCTGGTTTGAGATACTGAGAACAACCTAAACAGAGTGATTCTTAAGTCTACTTCTGCCTGCTCCTCTGTGGGAGCAGTGCATCTTTCCAGAGTGGTTTGTATCTCTGTGGCGGTGAGTGATCCGGTCACAGCAGAGAAACCAAAGATGTGCTGTTTCCATGCTAGAGATCTGCAGGATGAAAGCACTTGAAAGACCCATTGACCATGGCAGCATCCAGGCTCCTGGATGACAGAACAGGTCTGTGAAGAGAAGATGGATGAACATTTAAAAATAGCTGATCATTTGATACAAGCATTTCTACCTCAGTTACAGCATGAGAAACTGCCTCTCACTTTAACAATACCTTCCTTTCTGTTACTGTCTTGCCACAACTAAAATGTACCAAGCAAGGGCTCATTCACATTTTCTTCTCGCCTGCCACTTATACTTCTTGATTATGCAAATATACCTTCTTAATATCTTCACAATAAAGTGTTTAAAATATAATAATATTTAAATATTTTCTAATTATTCAAAATAATATTAAAATATTTACTACACAGGTATATATTCTTAATATCTGCTTAACATAATATTTTCTCTACTGCTAGAATCTCAACAGACCAAAAAACCTGAAAATGTTGCTACGAGATGGGGTCTGAAACCCAGGATGCCCAGGGATTCAAGAAAGCACAGCATCTGCTTGGAGAAAGGAAGCACATTCACCATCAGACCTCAAATGAATAAAGCAGTTTGTCCAGGAGGAAAGGTCTCCCTGGCAAGGAGTGAGAGATGGAGGGAACATAACGATCCAGATCTCTTCAGCTTTAGTTCTGCCAAACAAGCAACCAAGCAAGACAGACTTTTACTCATGGTGAAAGACTGCCATTTCAACTTAAGAAAATCGCCATTGGGAGTCACAAGGAGAGGGAAGGTGAGGAGAAAATGTGGCCATATGGCCTACATTCAGGAGATCTGCATGCGGAAGATCTGGGCTCTCTCTCCAGCTCTGCCTACAGGCTTCAACAACAGTCTGGGGTAAGTTACTGTCTGTCTCTTCTGTTTCTCAGCCAAAGAACAGAAAAAAATGGCCAAGGAAAACAAAGTCTTGATTGTGATGGGAAGTCATGATACATCCAGGATCAACACCCACATTAAATTCCAAAAAGCCAAAGAATACTCTGAGCACAACAGATTTATATTGAAAATAACACATCTGTATTTTAAAACACCATCTTTCAGGCATACAGACCTCTATAATTTAGTGGAGAAGAAAGCAGATGAACATTTTTTCTTGAGGTAATTATTCTATTCCTTCCTGTGTTTAACAGCAAGAGGAAAAAAAGCAGGAAAACTGCAAGTTCCCATCCTGCTCTTGTGATAGGTGATTACAACATCCAAGGACTTGACATTTGTCTGCAGTTGCCCACACAGATAAAGGAACCAGAATTGGGCTGCACCCAAACTATGTCTTCTGGCACCTATGGAAGTAATGATGTGCTGTATCAGGCCGGATCGAGAAAGTTACAGATAGCAATGCCAATGCCTCATCTACTAGATAAAAGGCAAGAAATAATGCTGGTGAGGTAGGCATACGAAACACATGACATGAGTGGCATAGAATCACACTAAGTCCTTAACAAGATGAAATGTGGGCTCTGGCCTAGGAAGAGAGGAGCGTGGGAGACATGAAGAATATATAATACTTATAACACAGGGATAGGGAGAAATGTGGAGTGCTCACAGACCCCACGTGTTTAGACTGGAAACTGGATGGGGCTGGCATTTCAAGGTATATGAGGACAGGATATGGGGCTCTCCAGGGGCTGTTGTGATCCACACAGGATTCAACAGCTTGAGCCCTGGTGAGCATGTGGGGAGGAGGACACAGTGCTGTTTGCAACTGTGATACAGAGGGCAACTCTGCATAGCTGCCATAGGTGGAGGCCTGGTGCAGGCAGGGATACAGTTGTCCATGGGCCTTACCTCTAACCCAGAGAAAAGTGCTGCTTTATAGATCATGCAACTAGCCTGCCTGCCCACTTGGATTTCCAGGTACTTTAGCAGAGAAGGGAGAAATTCAAAGAAGAGAACAAGTACTCTCTTATTCCATGTGCATCTTGTGGTTTTGCAGGTTTTTCCACTGAAAATGTTCCTCTGAAGTTTCCTAACCAAAATGGTTTGAAGAGGTATTTGATTCACAGCCTTTGAGAAAACACTTTTGCATTCTTTTCTCCACCATTATCAGTTCTCTGTGGTATCCACCCAGCACCTTCTGTCACTGACCTTTACCTGTAGCTGGCCACATCACTTCTTGGGCAAGTCCTCTCCTTCTCTCAAAACAGCCTTTTGCTCTTCCTTGCCCTCCTCTTTCACGGTCCTGCAAACCACTGTCCCAGTTGTACCCTTCAGACTATATTTCCTCCTCCTGTGTCAACTGTCCCCAGCTCTTTGCCAGCCCGTGGGCTGCTATTAGTGGTACTGAGAGGAAAGCATCCTGTGAGGAGGTGACTAAGAGTGACTAAGTCCTGTGATCTGTCCACCAGTAAGACAGTTCGTTTCTAATATTGCTGCCCAGATTTATTGGTTCAGCTTCCTTCCAGATGAACTCCCCTTGGCCTCTCAGTACAAGAGAGACATGGAGTTCCTGGTGTGAGTCCAACGGAGGACAGCAAAGATGATTAAGGGACTGGAGCATCTCTCTTATGAGGAACGACTGAGGGAGCTGGGCCTGTTGAGCCTTGAGAAGAGATGACTGAAAGAGGACCTCATCAATGTTTGCAACCTGAAGGGGATGTGTCAAGAGGATGGAGCCAGGCTCTTCTCAGTGGTGCCAAGCAACAACACAAGAGGCAATGGGCAGAAACTGATGCACAGGAAGTTTTATCTGAATATAAGGAAGAACTTCTTTATGGTGTGGGTGACTGAGCACTGGAACAGATTGCCCAGAGAAGTTCTGGAGTCTCCCTCACTGGAGATACTCAAGAACCATCTGGATGCAATCCTGTGCAATGTGCTCTGGGATCACCCTGCTGGACCAGAGAGTTTGGACCAGATGACCCATAGTGGTCCCTTCTAACAGACCCATTCTGTGATTCTGTGAATAGAGGTGTCAGACAGCCATGCCCTTTCTCCATTCATAAGGAGGACAATGGTTCCTACCATATGTTGCTCTAAATCATCACTGTCTCCTCCTTGTCTTGGGAACTCAGGCCTAGCTCAGTGCTGGCCCCAGCTCAGTGCTGGTCTTCTGTGCCTGAGATGGAATCCTACTTAGGCACCATAAAGCTCAATATGTGACAGCTATTCTGGTAAATATCTGAGAGATTTTTAGAAGTTTTATTCAAAGTTGGCAGGATCCCTAGAAGAAAGGAAGAAGTTTCAGTCCTGCCTTGCTGTGCTAGTGGTGGAGCTCCACATGGGTAAGGCACCAGGACTGCATGGTCTGGGAGAAGTCTCTTCCTTCATGCTGGCAGTCAGAGGCCTCTCAGCACCTCCCAGCCACTGCCAAGAGCGGGAGCAATGCTGACAAGGCAGACTCACATGCAGAAACCAGTGCCTGCGCCTCTTCTTCACGGTAGGTGCAAAGGTTGTTCAGTCCTTCTGCAGTCAGACTCTCTGCAGAGCAGCAGCCCCTCACAGACAGATCCATAACTCTGTGTGCCATGGGACTGAAGTGAAAAGCTGAGGCACAGATTTTCATATGTGAAATCTTGATTCAGCCTGCAGCAGATGGGGGCTAGTTTACCTCTAAGCAGCACTTCATTGTTTAATGTCACACACAACGGTTCAGGGGAATAAAATAAAAAAATGTTAGTCCCCTTGCTGAACCTCCAGGTCTTTGCAACATTCTGCTTCTGGAGATGTTCAAATCCTTTCTCACCAAAGATGGATATGAAATTGCATCTTCCACAACATAACCCAATTCTCTGTTCCCTGGGGTAAAGACAGCAGCTCTCACATGCCTCTGCAGCCTCACTTTCCTCTTAGGAAAACTGAGCTTTTATCTTAGGTATTTTGAATGTCCTTTGAGTTCAAATGCTGCTGCAGAGCAGGGGTTCCCATACCACAGTATGTCTGCAATGCTGAGGTGGAAGGGAGCCTCTTCATCCTGTATTCTGTCAATTTGCATCTAACACTTCCTCCCTCTGAAAACCAAACCAGCCTCCCCAGACAGCTCAAACCATCTGGGCCATGTACATCACAAGTTCAGGTCAGAGATAACACAACGGGGCACAAAACCCAAAAATAAAACAAAGAAGAGATTGACCCATGCACATGGTTCTGCCTCTGGTTTCTACCTTAAATGTCGTATCGCAGTGGCTAAACCCACCAAAGCAGCATTGCAGAAGCCTTTGAGCACAGGGATTAAGGAAAACCCCCTCACTCCACCTCCATCACCTCTGTGCACAGGGCATTCTGTATGCAGCTCCCTAGGGCTGTCTGTGCTCTGTAAGTCCTGCAAAGTATTGCAGAACAGCTGGAGGAGGAGGAGGAGGCTTTTCCCGTGGCTTGCTTGTGGCTCCCAAGTTTGTTGGTTAGACACAGAGCTCTGTAAGGTGCAGAGAGAATTAAACTCCCCAATGTACATAATGAAACTCCTGAAAAGTTATCCCTATAATTAGCTGTGTACACAGCGAAAATAGTCACTGGGGACACTGCTTTTACTCCCAGGCTTGTGTGCAGAACCAGAGCTTCATTTGTGTCCTATTTTGTTTCCCTACAGCACTAAGGAAGAGTCAGGTCTCTGTGCCCAGTTTCTGCAGCTGGCCAAGACACAGACTTCAGACACTCTTACAGCAGGACAGTCCCTCCCCGCTGTTCGGTCTGGACCACAGATGTGCATGACACTGGAAACACCTACAATCCAAAGGCTCCTCACAGATGCCTCCCCAGAAGACCCTCCCTCTCTATCATACTGCAGAGAAAGGAATAAACCCTTCTTAGGGAGGAGCAAGCTATAGCCATAAAAAGGAGCCATTTTCCAACTGAGGGAAAGTGAGCAGGGCTCTTGGCAGGAGATACAGCCCTGCACGTTCTAGGACTGGTGTAAAACCTGGAGTTCAAAACCATCACAGACTGCTGACATGAGAATTCTGGAAGGCAGGTGTGAGTTTTCTCTGCCTGGGTTTTTGGGTCATTGTGAGGTGAGCCATGTCTTATCCTCAAAGTCAGAATCCTGTGGCTCCCCAGTAGCTCAGAGGGGCTGATCCCTGTGCTCACACCTTCACACAGATCAACACCAAAGTTGCTTCTTTCAGAGCCTTCCAGTCCAGTGCTACCATCTTTGCCCATACCCAGGGCAAAAGCAGAGAGGTATTCTGACACCTTAGAGCCTTCCCCTCTCTCTGGAGCTCAGCCTTCAGCTCTTAGCATCTGTCCTGTACTTCTGTAGTCCTTTTTCAATGCACAAAAGCTGCAAGACCATCCAGCAGGATTCAGACATATATTTTTATATTTTACCCCAGTACACACACTCATTCAAGATATCATCTGGTGCAGACAGTTCTCTTCTCTGGCCCTACGGATGATGAGAGCATGCCTTGCTCTGATCAACAACAGCATCTCCTGCATAAGATTACTGACTGCAGTATCTTAGGCTCATTCATTTTTGCTGCACTATCTCAGACCTGCTTACCTAGTGCTGTTCTGATCCCAAGGCTTCACAGATATCTCCTGTCCTGGTGGAAATATCTATTGATGATGGGTCCATTTCCACAGGGAATGATTCTTAGCAATCAACTTGACTGGTTAGGCATTGCATTGGCTAAACTCAGAGAAAGGAGATCTTTTTGAGCTTACTCATAAATACAGAGACTTTGTCCTTAAGTGAAAAACAAGGGGAGTGGGAAATAAACATTTGCATAAAAATTCAGGCTATTCACTTACTGCTTTATTTAGTAAAATAAATGGAAAATTTCATGTGATATCAAGCAATAAATCTGTTTGTAGTATCAGGAAAGGCTGACAGTGGATCCCAGCACGGCACCAAAAACCAAAAGAATCAGGGAAACAGATCTCTGGGAACTACTAGCTTTGCCTCTGATATTGCCATTTCACTGTGCCACCCTTTGCTGCAACAGAGTGGCACTGAAGGACATACTGTAGGGCAATACCAGAGGTCCTGGAGTACAGGAAAAAAAAGATCTGGAGCCAGCAAATGAGAAGAGATAAGAGAGAAGAGATTCCTGGAGAGGACCAACAGCATACATGTACATAGAATGATAATGTATTAGCCAGGAATCCATGGCTATTTTGGCTCAGGAATTGCTGAGCTGTAGGGCAGAGTGAATTCTTCATACACCAGAAACAGATGACTCTGGCTACAGTCATCCTCTTGGCTGAGAAAGAATCAGAGTTCTTCATTGAGGGGCTTCTCAGATTTGTCTTCTTTCTAAAACACATTAGAGCATGAAATCAGTTTTGATATTACTTGGTTTCTCAGCATGGGGATAAAGAAAACAAAAGAACTCAAATGCCTCCCTCTGCTGTCTATGCCACTGCCCTGACTATCTCATTTCCACTACACAACACAAAGCTCCTGTGCTACAGGAGGATGAATTTTGACAGAAAGAGTACTCTTAACACTGAATGAACATGGAGATTTAATTGTCCCTCTCCCAGGAGAGACCTCTGGTAGCATCCTAAGGCCCTATCTGTACACTCTGTTTTGTAGTCTTCCTAATAGATTTAATTCCTATCCATGCCTCTCTCTGACCTGGTCTCATATGCTGGCATTCACCACCTCCATTCTCAGCATCCAAAAGCACCCTTCCCTTTGTCTCACTAGCTGCTATTCCCAAAAGATAGATGCTTCACAGAGACCTTCATTACACCTGCAGAGATCAGTGAATTCTTCTTGTTGTAGACTAGAAGGCAGAGGTCAGTGAAGAAAGAGTCTCTGCAAAGACATCCATCTCTGCTCTGCCCTAAATCTAATGCTTTTCTGATATTCAGGTGCAAATGTACATGAAAGAGGAAGTGACACATCTGGGGAGGAGTTAAAGGAACTGAAGTCATCTTCTTCAAGAGCCTGGTAAACAACAGCATCAGGACTCCCCTTTACCTTTTGCATTCTTTGTAGGAAACGATTACAGAAGTCCTGTACACGCTCAGTGGAGATTTCATCCAGAGTCAACACATCATGCTCATCATCTGGTGTGTGGAATATAGCCAGAGCTGGCAGCTGGGACTTCTTCAGCTGGAAGTACGACACTACTCGTTCATTGCTCTTCAAATTGCTGTCTAACAGGATAAAGAGAATCTGTGATGGAAATAGGAAAGAAAATGTGAGAAAAACAGAAGATGAGAGAGAGAACAGATCCCCAGACAGTGATAATATGAAGATTAACAGTGATATTTTTATAAAGAGTTTGAGAAAACCGTCCATACTCTGTTAGGACAACACTTTCCTTGGCTACTATCTAGCAGCTCCTTTGAGCTAAGTTTCAACTTAGATCTTACAGATGCAGTAGGAAAAGATACAAATTTAAAATTCTGGAATCTGAAAGATTATCAATAAAATATACAGCTACTTCTAAAAATGTTTGTTAATTTATACATTAATACTAAATACAAATGTTGTGTAAAAAATTTATAAAAGAAAATAAATACAGTAATTAAACAGTTTAAACAGTGACCTGATTAAATAGAATCCCTCTGCAGATGAGATCCTCAATGAAATTAAGTCAATGAAATAAACACCCAGATAGCATGTGTCATTTTATCTTCTTTTTACCATGTGCAATCGACTGGGCCTAGCCTATTCAACATACCTATGGACAAGGCTATGGCTTCACTTACACAAGAAAAGAAGAGTTTTAAAAAAAAGAATCAAGGTAATGTGAAGATTTTGTGCCCAGTTCCCAGGCTGTGATTCATGTTTTTTTCTTTTCAATGAAGAATACTCAAGTTAGTTCCAAACTTGTTTGCTTCTCTAAAAATAAACTTTGCAAATCCAAAATTCTTTACTTATTAAATTTATGTTCCATAAAAAACTAAATATATCTGGAAACTTTCCTAGGCAACAGCCTATGGGAAGGAAGGATAGTTAGGCTGCTGTAAGGCTTGACTTCCGTTATACAATGAAATACAGAAGCAGGAACAGCACTTTAACTGAATATGTGATATTCATAATTTGTAATTTTTCTTCCAAAACTCAACTGTGCTCCAAGAGCAAAGAGCTAGTGAGCAGACAGGTTGTGGGCTACTTCCCCCAGAGTGCTTAATTCAACTTCTTGCAGGATAAAACACCAAGATAGAGAAGGGTCACAAAAAGGCTCACAGGTCTAGGGACCTGATCTAAGATGCTTTCAGATGGAACAGCAATATTTAATGTTTTAGGGGTCTTTTTTCAACTAGAAAGCTGGGAACAGAGGCCAGTGTTGGAGGGAAGCACTTTCATAGTGTCAGTACAGGAAATGGTACTGCATTTTCACAGTCCATTTAACAGCTTTTGGGTTTCTCTATAAGAGGTTGACTAGACAACAATTTTTTAAAATCAAATGCTAAAGAAGAAGTTATTAAAATTTTTTAAAAAAATGTTGTGTCACTTTCTATATAAAACCTCTGCCACCTTTAAAACAGATGAATTTTAAAATGGTAATATGAATAAATGTTAGTCGATATTCTTCACTTTATCAAGCTTCCAGACTTTGCTCAAACCCCCAAAACAAAAAAGCTGCACGTATTTTATCCATGAATACCAAGAACAGAGTAAGAATAAAAGAGTAAAAAGTTTGGGGTTTAGAACTCCAAATTCCTTCTTCACAGGAGCAGAGAGAAACACACAAACTGGCCCCTCAGCTAGAAAGGCTGAGATGATGAGACCTCATCATTCAGAGCTGCTAACTTGGATCTCTCTAATGACTCCCATTTGACTCACAGTTACTGCGTGCCAAAGTACAGCAAAGTTTCCTTTTCCACCTATATTCAAAAAATACAGGAAAGGGAGCAATTGCATTTGGTCACTGTTGCTCAAGACACCTTAATGCCTATGAGAATGATGCATTCGTGATAGGTACTGTGACATGGGACAGATCCTCCTTCAGCAGAAGGGCACACCATGCATCCTATGCTGGCTGTGCTCCAGGAGTCCTGCCAAGGCCTGGGTGCTCCCAAGGTCATGCCTGTGGGGCAGAATGCAAGATGTGTTGGCCCAGAGGCCACAAGCACTGGAAGCCTGATCTCCACAGCAGCTGAAAACCAAGAAGGTTTCTCAGTTGACACAATTCCATGATAGATGCCATCTCGTGGAACTGGCATTTTCGTATGAGGAATTTATTTTTTTCTGAGATTCCCAGTCAGCTCCAATCATAAAGAATGAATGCAGTAACCATGGAAAGTTATACTGACCATGAGGCAGGATTCACATTGCCTAACTTCTGCCATCCAGATCCTAGTCTTGTCTCAGCCAGATTTCTATGTAACCACTACAATAAACAGTGACAGTCACTTTATTCCATCTGTTTTAGAAGGGAAGGAAGCATATGCCTGTCCTTCTCTTTCATTGCTGAAAAGAGCCTAAAACCTTTGCTCAGATAACTTACCAAAGCTACAAGTCACCAAAACAAATCCCACTTGTGATGGCAACTCATATGTCACTGCTAGAAACCAATTAATTCCATCCCAAACAGAAAGTTCACTTTCTATTTTATACTATCCTGTACAATAGCTGGTTGGGGGGTTTTCATTCTGAAATTATTTCCATGGATTTTTTCATTTTGTAGCACTTTTCTTGCCTGTGTTCAGAGATCTGCTGCTTCAGGCAGTGAAGTACCCTACATGTATGAGGAACCCCTGACAAAAAATCTCCCCTTCACATACGCTATTATCTGTGCAGTGATGTTGGGGTTGTCCGTGTGGATAATAAAGGCTTGAGTGCCCCGGAACAATCCACCGAGGGAAGGGAGCGTTGGTGGAGAAGGAAAGAACTCCCCCCGGAGTTAGAAGCCACGGTGGTTTAGCCCAAGGTCCCCAGAACCTTGCCCCTTGTCCCTCGTTGGTAGCCTTTATGTCACTCATTCTCCAGACATTCCCCAGTTTCTGGAAAGTTCAGTATTACTCGGTTATTAATTGGTTGTTCTCCCTTGACTCTTCCCCTGATCCTTATCTATTGGCACTGTAACCCTGGACCCTCCCTAACTCCTCCCCTGGACCCTCTTGTGATTGGTTTGCTGTTTCCCTCAAAACCCAGTGTCAGGGGCTGCTTGAGGCTCTTTGCCTGTGAGCCCCCGTTGTGCACAATAAACTGCACGACTTGCTCACACTTGGAGTCCCTCCTGCTTCTTCGGCTTTCCTGCGCTTCTCGTCTCCCATCCTCGCCGCTCCCAGCTCCCACCGGTTGGGCCATACCTGAGCCCTCCTGGTGTCTCCACCCCCGTCGGTAAGGCGGTCTGGGGCACTGGGGTCGCTCCGGCTTCGGGAAGCCTTTACATCCGGGTAGGCTTGCTGAGATAGCCAGGAAGCGACACACTGTCACCTGCAATAAGCTGTCTTACATAAAATTTTGTACACTGGTGCTGTCTGGGTGCCTTGACAACTTGATTCCTAGCCCAGTGCTTTTAGAACATCGAGTTCCTGGTAGATACTAAGATATGGAATGATGTTATTGCCCAAGGAATTAAAGTCAATTGAAAAGAGCACTGTAATGATAGAAACCAATTTGACATTGCTTAGTTTTTCCCCTAATAAAGACAAACAGAAAGGATGGTCAAGCCTTACATCCAGTGTTTGACTTTGAACTTCAGAGAGCTTCATTCTTTTGTATAGCCAAAAAGATCAAATTCTGAAGTTTGAGTAATTTCTTATATCATAGTACATCAAAACAAAACAAAAACATCAGTCATGAATTAAAAAAAAAAAAAGACAGCTATAAAAACAACTTTACTGCAGGTATCTATTAAGTGACATAAAAAGTCCATATTTACAGGCCTCTCTGTTTATGGCTAAAAGAGGCATCTCTAAATATTATCTCTCTCAATTCTGGAGCCATCGATGTCTGACAAGAAAAATAAAAAGTGTACGGATGACAGTGTGCAAGAGAAAGAGCATCATCTTTTCATTTCCATGGAAGAATTCCTGAAGGACACCAGGAGTTTCTCAGAATGCATTTCTAAATGGACCTACATCTAAATTAAAAGGGAGTTTACAAACATCCCTAGCAAAATCATTTTGACATTGGAAACCAATTATGTCAGCTGCAACAAAAGCTGTTTTTTGTTATTCCCAACATCACCTTATTGAGACTTCTGCAAACACCCATGAGTTACACCAGCTGTAATTGTCATGTTATACTCTGATACTGTGGAAAGAAAACTGAATATGACTATGCTGGTTTGGCTCAGCAATAGAAACCCTGACATTTCCATTCCAGTGCATTTCTTTTCCTTGCCTGGACTCTTGGCAGTACTTTCTCAAATAAGCACATATTTTATTGGAGATCCAAGAAGGCTGGTGGATTCACTCCTGCAGCTGCAGTGCTCTGAACTCTGTTTGCTGTTATCCACCCACAATTGTTTCTCAAAATCTGCTAGAAAATGACCGTATTTCTACTTATGGTTGTTAGCTTATCTGGTTTAACATCATCTACCATTTGCATTTTCCTCTCCAGCATTTTATAGCAGTCAAGTTCCACAAAAAAATTCTAGAAAAATCTACACTGCCTTCAGGCACTCACTGCTGCTCCAAGTGCAGTTCAGGCTGTTTTCAAACAACAGTCCTCACCATACTGCCTCATGGATCCTCCATCTGAAAATCTCAGCTTCCCCTCAGGCAGAAGTGAAAATATCATAGACCAGAGATGAAAGGACCATAATCCAGAAACTGGCAGGTGAATCACTTCCTCTTGATCCGTTAATGGTTGGATTCAATCATCTTAGGGGTGTTTTCCAACCTAAGTTATTTCACAATTCTACAGTTTTCTTCACTCTTTGGGCTCAGTCACTCAGCAGCAGCAGAAGTTCCTCTTCATCTCTCCATCCGAGCAACAAGTTTCTGTCTTCCCTCCCACTGGTGATGACAATGACAAGGATGACTCTGCCATCAGCATGCAGCTAAGATGTGTGACAGTCCCCCTTCTCCTGCCTGAGAACCCATTCAAGGCTCTGTTTGTGTTTTGCATTGGCTTGTAGAAATGCTGCAACACACACCAAGGGTCCCCACTCTGTTCTGGCACTCTGCAGCCGCTGTAAAGCAGTGCTGGGTGCAGTGGTATGTGCTCACAGGCAGCCTGAACACCACTGCACAGCAATGATTCCTCGCTCAAACCACTGACAGCACTAACCCCTCAGCACAAAAAAGCCTTTCACTACTATCCCACAGGACAGGAATTATTCAGTGATAATCCCAAATAAAATTCAAGTCAAGAATCTTGCATTTATTCTCAGACAATCTGCAAGTCACTAAAAAGCAAAATCTAATCAACACTTTACTTATTTTGAAGCAAACCTCAGTTAACTTGGTAGTCCCAACAAGACATAACTTAACTTAGGAAAATTAGCCAGCAGGGATTTTCATGGTGTTGTGCAGTGGCTGCCACTGATACCCAAACTAATTTGGGTCTTTCTACATGACAGAGCAATGGAGACAAACTTAAGTGGGCATATCACTCTGCTTACTCCTTATTATACAGATCTAAAAGTCAAACAGTGGGATCCTAGAACTCTCTCACTGCTTTCTAGGAGGGCAGTCCAAAACATAATTTACTCCTAAGAGTGCCACTCCTTTGGGAAAAACAGCTTATTAGATTCTAAGTCCCTTCACTCTCTGTGTCCTCAAGTACCACAGCAGTAAGGTATAAATAATTACTCAAATCCTCACATCTTTAATGTTTATATTTTACTCTGGCAAACTGGTAGACTGATTTGGTTGGAAACTTGCCTGCACAAATAAAAAAGAATCGATTTGGCTTGCTGAGAATTCATAAATTTTCTGAGCTTCAGTACAACACTTCATCCAATGTTTTGTGAAGTATTTCTAGGGAAATTATTGCCATTTTCTCAGATGTAGGCATGTCACATGAAAACTAGATGCAGCTGCATCAGCAAAGGATAGTGATGCTAAACAGCACTGTGTTAGAAGAGAGAGCTGCTAGGTGGAGACCTGTATCAGACTCTGTTTTTCATGGAAAACAGTGGTAATGGTGTCACTTTAACACATATCTCGCAATAGATAAATGGAATTTTACAGATAAATGAGTTTTCTTTTATAACTACGTATTCATCAAAACAAAACACTTCTGAAGTGACCTTTTGATTTTGATGCATAGTTTCTGCCTAGTCTCTTGCCAGTGGGTAGGAAAGATGTAAAGGTCCAACGTAGTCCCGCCATAAACAAGTCTCAAGACTTTTTTGAGTGCATGGTTCTGAGGTGGTCCCTGAATTCAAAGGTGAGGATATACTTGATTTCTAATCTATCCCTTCAATACTAAAACCAGATGCATGCAGATGTTCTAGTTATCAAATCCCAACTCTTCCCAGCTTCACCCTTCTCAGAGGAAGATCTCTTCATGCCTCTCAGCTCATCCTTCCCCACTTCTGTGATATTCTTCCCCCTCTCATCTGCTGTCCTCCCTTGTCACAAATGCCTTCCTGTTGCTCCCAATCCTCTTTTGCTTGCCAGTTCATTCCTCTGTTCCTTGGACACAAATTCCACTGTAATTCAGCTGCTGGTAGAGAAGCAGACATAGGATGATTTACTGTTTGGGGAGTTCTGTTCACAAAGGGATGGGATTCAGGCAAAAATTTCTCTGAAACACCTCATCTATCTCATCACCTTAGTGTGGAAAAACGAAGAAATCAATTTGCAGTGCCTTTAAAACAGCCATTTTCCCAACCAGAAGACTAGGGGTTAAGAAGCATGGACATTATTTGCTATCTGGTCACTTATATAAGGCTCCTTGGCATCCTGCAGGCTGTAGATACAAATTCACCTCTCACACCAGTGGAATGCCACTGTTGTCAGACTGAAGAGCAGCAGCTGCTTCTTATGTCATCTCCCAGTACAAGGGAACAAAACTGGACTAAAAGCAATGAAGTACATGATGTTTCACCAAGGGAGCAGAGGAGCAGGGTACAGAGAATATTTTCCCTGCGAGGTGGCAAACTGGCAAAAGGTGAACAGAATCAACCCCTCCATTTAATTATCCAGATAATCCTCTTTTCCTGCTACTTGACCTTTGCTCTCTTAATTCACAGAGGAGATTATGCCCTCCCCATTCACAGCAGAAACCACAGTTCTTTCTTCCTCCCTAACAGCCCCTCTTTCTCTCTATTGGGACTTACCTTCCCCTTGTAGAGCTCTGCCGCTGCCCGGAACTTGCGCATTCGCTCAGGGTGCTTTGGGGACATCTTGTCTGTGATCAGGAGAAGGTTAAACTGGAGAGAACTCTGCATCACACCTATTGCTGTCTGCCCAGCACAGAGAGAGAAACACACACAGGCGAAGAGATTGAGAACACTCAATTTGCATTGGATGCAGTATCAGAGGGGCATATGTCCACATGGCTCAGCTGTGGTTTCTTTGCAAATCAGCATTACAAGCAGGACAGGATTTCTCTAAAGCAGGGGGGGGGTCCAATTTGGGTTCTTTACAGAAGCACTTAGCCTCCTGGCTGTGCTTATTCCCCAGACAAGAGTCTGAAGACAACAAAGTGTAGCACTCGTCAGGCCGGCCTACCAGGCTGAGAAGTCCCAAGGAGAGCCTAATAAGGAACCACACAGACACGGCAGACGGAGAGCAGAAAGAGAGAGAGAGGGCGGAACCCTCTGCTTTTATTTATATGTTTTCACAAATCACCGTGGATTGGAGGTAGAAATCAACACCTCATAATCCACTGGTCAAAGCATTTGTCAATCATATTTCTCCACCCAGTATACTGGAATTTATAAACATAGGATAGCATAAGTAACCATGGCCATGTTTACAGAAAAGTCTAAGAATATTTACAGAAGGAAAAAACACTGAAACACTGCAAACTCAGGGCAACAACAAAGGTCCATCATTGGCCTCAAGATAGTGACTAGGCAAGAGGACTAGGATTAGGGCAAAATACAGAAAGTTGAAGATTAGAGCAAGGATGTGAAGAGCAAGGCCAGTAAACACTGAATATAAGAGTGTCCTAAATCACTGAGGTCCAGCACCTGGCTGAAAGGTGAACAGGAAAGTGGGGAAGGGTTTGTGGTGTCAAGGTTGGTGTTTGTCCTTATTTTCTTTCTTTAGTGTTACACTGTGTGAAGGATGGGAATGAGTCCAGAGTTTCAGCAAACCGATGGCCTGCATACTCCTGAGTGCTGAGTGTTAAAATTACCTCTGCTGTCCCACTGTGAGAGCAGACTCTGGGCAAGGGCCGAGTGGGCACTGCACACTGGCCCTCTGTCAGGTGACAGGGCTGGCACTGCCCAAGAAGCCACGGTACCGTCTCCATGAACTCGCTCACCCATCAGCTCACTTCCCCTTCCGCCTGCTTCCTGCAGGCCTGCAGCCTCTCCCTCAAATTAAACAGTGGTGGGGCCAGACCTGCTGCCTCCCCTGTGCCACCGAAACCACAGAGGCACAGACTGTGCAGCTCCTGGCCAGTGGCAGCAGAAAGTTTCCACATGCTCCAGGAGTAACAAGGAAGGGGTCAGGGAGTGCATGCTAGCAAGGGCCGTGCATAACAGAGCATCTAGTTTTTGGCAGACAGGGGTCTACTGTGAGCTTAATGTTTATAAGATATTTTGTATCCTTTCACTTTTCTGATGGTGTGCAGCTGAGGCAGACGACAGTAGAGGGGCTGCAAGCTAAACTGGAGAACATTAGAGGATCTCATGGGAGAGAATGAGGCTGAAGGTGATGGTGAAGCCAGCCAGCACCAAGCCCCATGGCAAGGCTGGGGTGAGAGTGGACAAGGCTGGAGCAGAGGCTCCTCCAGCAGCTCCACACAAAGTTGTGCCTGTCCACACAGCCTTGTGTAAGAGCAATCAGCAGAGCTCATCAGCATGTACACGTCACATCTGAAAAGCCCACAGGGTATAAACATTGCCTAAAAATTTCTTATGTATGTGGGAGAAACAGTAAAGGCCCCAGGATGGGGAGAGAAACTCTTGGCAGTGCTTGGTGCGAGTCATGTGACCTCATTGTCTGCTGACCTGCAGCATTTTTGGATGCAAACAGCATATACACTGGGAATAAATATTTATGAAAAACCAAGCTACTTTAGGGAAACTGGGAGGGCTTTGGGCCAGGGACTGCAGGAGGCACTGTTAATTGCAGCACCTTGAGAGCACTCCAGAGGGTCTGGAGAAAAAACTGTAACAACATCTGTACTGGCAGTCAGGGTGGAGGGGACCAGCTGAACAGCTGAGGAATTCTCAGTCAGGGACACAGCCGGGGTGCCAAAGAGGACACCATGCAGTGGGACCCCAAAGCATGAACAGAAATGTGCAAAGAAAGAGACATGGTGCCATGAATTGCAAAAGGATGCAACAGGGTGCTCCAAGGATTCAGAAGGTCTGGGAAAGTACAAAGGTAAGAAGAACATCACAGATGATGTCACTTGGATGTTCTCAAAGGGCTGTTAGGCCAGTGGAGCAGGATATAGCAGTCCCCAGAAATATTCTGTGATTTCAAAATGTATTTTTCCCTCTTGAAGATGAAAAAACAGATTTTTTTATTTTTTTTTTTTTGGTTACAGAAAAAACAAACTCCTACCATAATTCATTGTGGGAAAAAAACATGCTAAAGTTTAAAACAAAATACTCTCCTACTGGTGGGCTGTGACAGAACTGACTGAATGCATCAGTTCTCTTAGATGATCCTTGGGTTTATCTTGTAAAGGTATAGCTCTGAAACAGGTTGGGCCGTTCTTCTCTGATATAAGCTGAGCCTGGTCAGCACTGCTATAGCTGTCTAGAAGGCTGCAAAATACCCCATCAGCAATGATAAAGTCTCAGCCTTGCAGCAACTAAGGCTTCTAAGACCTACTGACTCCACAGTGATGAGGCCAGGGAACTGCTGAGATTTCAGAGAAACATAAATCCTTGGTCAACCTCTACAGCAGGGAGAGCACTGCGACCCTGCCTCTGCCAGTCAGATGGGTGAGCCAATAAAGATGGCCAACATGGAAGCATTCTAAGCCAGATTTTGTGGGTGGTTCGTTTGCTTGTTTGTTTGTTGGTTGGTTTGTTTTGGTGGTGGTTGTTGAGTTGATGAACTCTGGAGGAATGGATGGAAGGGATGGGAAAGATTTTGCTTGGAAGTTCCTAACCCACTCTTGAATATTCATTCAAATATCTGGGCTTACATCAAGCCCTATGTGCTGAGTGATGCAGAAAAGCCTGCCTTCTGAGAGCAGGCCATTTGAGCTTCCATGTTTCTCATGTTTGTCAAAGCCAGGGCATTCTGTCTGAGCTAGCTCTGCAGGCATGGCACAACACTGCAAATGTCCTTGGGAAGAAGCAGCACTGCATGCAGAATAGTAAGAAATGGAGTTCTCTGCCCCTCAACACCCCAAATTTACTGGAAAACTACAGAAACTGTGGAGACTCCCTTCCTCTCCCACCACACTCATACCCCAGCAAATCTGCTTCCAGTCCATGTGTGGAGTAGCAATGAAGAACTGTGTGGCTTCCTCAATCCCATCTACACCGTTGCTCCAACCCTCACACACATCTAGATATGCAAACTGGGGCCAGAGGACACCAAGAGGAGAAGGCCAAGCACAAGGTGAGGACTGCAGGGAGCTGGTAATTACCACAGGGTCGTACTCTGTCACCAGGCGGAGCTCATTCATCCGAATGAAACGAGTCAGCTTCTTGGTGTCAACATCTCTGTTGTTCATGTCCAGGTCCCTCCGGTCATTGTCTATCTGAAGACATGCAAAGACACCTACAGTCACAGTTGTCCTCCCCTCTCAGCACCTCCCCAAGAGGCACTGATTGTCCTCACCCACAGATGAGGACCCCACCCAGAGACACCCACTCCCTGGGACACCATCATCCTCTCTTCCCCACAACATAATCCCCACCTCTTCCCATGACCACTTTTGGAGGTCTAGAACCTACAGGGGCCAGCCTGCACTTTGAGATAAAGATCTCTCAGCCTTCTCCAGCCTCCCAAGGACAAGGCAAACTCATGGTATAACAGAAATCTCTTAGAACTCCAGACATCCCTACACTATCAGGTCTTGATGCACTGGAGACAGGAAGAATTAGCTGACAAACTATTCCAGGCATTGTGGAGAGAGGTCATTCAATAGTCTAACTCCTCATATCAATATTGGCTTTACGTCCCTTTTGAAAATCTTCATCTGCTTACTCTGTTTCTTCTACAAGTAATAAACATTGGCATCGCCCAGTATGGAATTCCTGGAAACATTGTGCAAGCAGGAAATCTCTCCAATAAAAAGAGGATTATTCTTCCAGGGGAAAAAAAAAAAAAAAAGAAAAAAGAAAAAAAGAAAAAAAATTAAGCCCAGCATATTTCAGCTTTAGAAGAAAATCCATCCTGCCACACATCTCCCCACACTTCATCCCCTCAAAATGATGTGATTTTATTGAGATTTTCATGACCTGGTAAACAGAAAAAAAGCAGGCAACCACTGAATGAACCTTAAATCACCAGAGTTTAAGGGCAAAGTTCCTTTGCAGTACCACCACGGGATGTGACTGATTTAAGCCATGGGGACAGTGGTCTCTGTCATGAAGTAGGATCAAAATTTGGGATTTGAAGGCCATTGAAACACATGTTAAATGAGGTTCTTGGGGCTGAGGAGCAGTCCACATGCACACACTAGATTTTATTCTCTGCATCTGTGAAACCTCTGAAAGTGCTTGTGTTAGTTTTTCCAGTGGTGTGCAGACACCTAAAGTAATTTTTCCTGTCCTGTGGTCATTGGCAAGGTCTTTGATACCAGTCACCCACCCTGTCTGACAACACAAGCTGGTGTTTTTCAGACTGTGTGGCCTGATTCCTCTCACGGGTTTTCATCCTGCATAACATGAAAGAGCAGCTCTGCTCAAGTAAATAAGATCAGGACAGTGCAACACCTTGGCAGGTGAGATCAGACAGGCCTTGGGAACCAGTCTAAAGCAGCCTGGACTCTACAGAAAGTCTTCTCTTGACTTTCATTGGCTTCTGAAAACATCTGATTTCTATTTGGGGATAATAACATCTTGAATCTGCACTCAACATTTATGTTTTTAAGAAAATAAGGCTGGAAAATAGCCTGTATTTAATAGTTGAAGCTCTAGTCAAAATGTCTTTATCACTCCATATAATTAGGTTGTTAGCATATGTTAATTATGTTCTTTTTAGGTCTATCAGGATTCCTGACTAGAATGAATCTGTTTCTTTCCACTATATACAAGGAAGTTTCACTGGTTAACACAGTCCCTCCTACTACTGTAATTATGATTTGAACTTCCAAGCACTATAAGTGTTCCATACTCTGCACAGGCAAAGAAAAAATTAATTTATGCCTCTGATTCACTTCTATCCTGGTGACGCATCTTTGTATCCTTCAAATGAGTATTTGATTCCAAGTTCCTGTATCTGTTGTTTTAAAATTCCTTTTTATCTCTGACCCCTTACTTCTACACATTATTCAGCACAGGATGAAAGGAAAAATAATGTGTTTGATAATTTTAGAAAAACTGACAATCAGAAAAATGAATTGTTAACCATATTTGAACCTGACTAGTGTATTATTCTCTTGGCTGTTTTTTCCCCCTGTTAAACAAGAGTTCAGTTGCAAAAACTGGACTCTGAATGAAGAATACTCAATATAATACAAATTCCAATAATCCAAACACTTTTATCAAACTCTCTCCCAGTGCAGTCACCCTCACTATCTGCCACAGTGCAAAAACAAAGGATCTTTTCAATATTTTTGGAAGAAAACCACAATGACTAAGAACCAAAATTGAAATGGGTGTTGCTTGAAATTGCAACATCTAGACACAGCAAATAAAAGGTTAAATAAAAGGACCTGCCTACCTATTGCTCACTCTTAGATCATTCTTTTTGAATTATTTGGATAATATCAGTGGTAAACATGCTGCAGGAAAAGATGAGAAGGAAAAGAGAACAAACTGGCTTTTTCCAGTCTTTGTACAACTGAGATCTAGAGCTTGGCCAAGCTGCCATATTTAGCTTCCCTAGAACATGTAGTGTGTACCCATTTCTCCCCACCTCAAGCACTTAAAGAGTTCTGGTGATACAACACTTCACTGGCTTTTAGGACATCTTGTGCTGCCTGGGGCCCCTTTCCTCTTCAGACACACCCACCTCTGCAGTTTACAACTGCCCTGTTTGTGTGAGAAGGGCCAACATGAGGAAATTGATATAACAAGTAGAATACTTGCTCTTAGCTTTTCTTGGTACTCCTGCAGCAAGTACACGGCTCTCCCCACTATCATCTCCTTAAATTTCGGCAAACATAGCTACATTGAGGCACCAGCACCTAGAGCTGGCATCAACAGAGATTTCATCTTGCACAGCATCCATGTCTAAGAAACTCCAAAGCAAGATTTCTAATGCCTAAAGCATATTTAGGAAATGAGTCTGCAAAACAGAGTGCAGGGTGGCACAGCATCTCTTAACTGCAGAGACCTAGTCTGGATCTGTTTTCTGTCATGATGGAAAAGTTTTGTACCCTAGGAGACAGCTTTGCCTGCCTGAAGTGACACTTGCCAAGTTTTGGTATCAAGCCTGCTTTGTTGATCCATTGTAACATGGACTCTAGACACTTTTCATGTGTCTCAGGAGCCTTTCCAAAACCACAGAAACCCCATCCAAGTTAACACTGAGCTCCAGACAAGTCATGTAAAAACACAGGCATTGCTCTTTGCAGAGCACTGGATGCTGAACCAGATCCATAGGGAAACACCTAAATAGGAGAATCCATGTCTCAGTGACAGGCACTCTGCAACTGAAAAGCAAAAGCCCTCTTTGGGGCAGGAAGAGGGATGTACTTTGAGGTGGGCAGGCAGCCTGACTGCTGATGACAACCCTGTTTTTGGTTTGCCCTACGGAGAGATGGGTTTTGTGCTTTTTACCGGGGTTTTGTGCTTTTTACCGTTTTTTACATCTACCGAGGCTAGAGCCTCTCCCACCCACACCAGCGGGCTGGGGGACCCGGACCCGGACGCTTATGCTGGAGATGCAGGTTTTTGCCTGGCAGCGCGGTCCCGGGGAGAGAGCTGCTCGTGATGCCCCCCACGCCGCGCCGCGGGCCCACGCACCCTGCGGAACAGCGTGACTGTGTTCGCTGAGGCGCCGTAGTGAGACAGGACGGCGGCGCTGGTGCTCAGGCCGAAGGGCACCTCCGGGATCTCTGCGGCCGCCAGGCGAAACTGCTCCGCTTCGGGACTCTGTGGGTCCTAGGGAGGCACAGGAGAGCGGGTGAGGGGCTGAGCCCGAGCGAGGCCCTCTGGTCGCACCGGCACCGCCAAGGCCACGGCCACCGGCAGGGCCCGCGGGCGGGGCGAGCCCCTTCCCGGGCGGGATGCTCCGGGATCCGCACACACATCCCCGCCCCACAGACCCCTGCCCGCCCGCTGCCAGCGCCACGCACCCCAACGGTTCCGAGCCACAGCCGCCACTTAGTTGTGGCAGGATGGGCACTCTGCTCTGCGTACCCCGATGCTCGAGGGAAACACGCCAGGATGGTGCTGAGCCCTCGGGCACTCAAAAGCGAGGGGACAAACCCAGAACATAGGTGTAGTAGGTGTAGCACATCTAAACATATATATATATATATGTGTGTGTGTGTGTGTGTGGATATATAAGTGTGTGTGTATAAAATAAATACATAAACGTCACAATTTTTTAAGCTAACCTTGATTCTAGAGTCAGAGAGGTACAATTTTGAACACCTTGCTTTGTCACTATCCTGGCTCCTTTTAAAAAGATATCTTAGCTATATCCTGTAAAAAGTAGCTAGTTCAGGTATATCAATGGATAGAAATGTGCAATTTATCAGCAATTTGAGGTCCATTCTCTTTCCTGCAGAGAGCATTAACTACTACTAGCCTTTGCCTGTATTAAAGCCTTCCTTGCTATTCCCAACTTTCCAGTGATGTATTTGTGATACTTCTATTTATTGGATAGAAATTTGCAAGACGTGGTCTCTGCTTGGAAATTGGTTTGTTTTCCTTTTCAGTTTGAACTGTCAGCTCAGCTGTTTGTGAGCCCAGAGAGAATGGAAAAGAAAATTCTTTGTTCCTTCCAAAGAAAAACATCTCTCATGACCTGTTTTGGAAATGCCAGTGCATCTACATTGCTCTGGTGAGAGCGCTAAAGCCTAGGGTGGGAATAATCTCATCGAGTTTTGGAGCATTCCTGGGAAACCTGGGGTTTAATCAGACCAAGCATGGCTCTTTCTCACAGACACGTGGGGTTTCTGGAGCAGTGTGCTGTGTTTCCATCACGGCATGCTGTTCCCAGTCAGGGAGGCCGTGCTCATTATACGGGAAGCTTGCCGAGCCACGTACTGCAGTGAATTGAAAGGCTGCAGCAGAAAAATAATTTATGGTGAGCAGAGAACATGGACTTTATTTGGATGAATATACTTTCAGGCAGAGAGCTAAGTCTTCATGGCACACATATGTCTTTATCTACTGTTCAAATGCAGGCCCGTCACGCTTCAGGCACCGAATGCCTGACATGTCGCTGGCTGCTGCCTCGTGCTCCTGGCAGCTGGGGCTGCACGGCAGCGGCCTCCTGTCTTTGAATAATGAAATCCTGCAGCGGGAGGTCACTGTGGCACAAGACAAAAGGAGCCACGTCCCTGCTGTAGCTCAGGAGGAGGCTCTGGGTACGGCTCTGCCGCAAGTCCAGCCAGCTACCCTCGGGGAAGGAGACGTCTCAGCATTTTCATTCTGCGTGTGCAGATTGCCTGGCTGGTTTGCACAGCTTAAACATTGCAAGAGCAACCTCTAAGGAGCTCCAATTGCCTGCAGGCACCGAAGTCGAGGCGGCTGGTGCTCTGTGATCAGTACTTACAACGCCCCCTCGGGCATAAGCCTCCTGCGCTCACAGACTTGTTGCTTTCCGCACTGCACAGGCAGCACCATCGGTTCTCACTCCGTGGTGGCTGTGAGATGCCACTGACCTACACTAAGAGCATGATGCCCTCCCTAGCCTGCCCTCCAGCCCCAGGCACAGGGCAGAAGGAGGAAGGTGCTTGCAGAAGGACCTCGTTTTGGAAGTCTGAAGCCTTCTCTGACGTGATGCAGTGTGTGGACAGCAGAAGAGCAGAACAGCGATCAAAGAAAACACGGAAAAAGGTGCAACTTGGGGACCTTAAAAGTAATAAGGATGCTGCAAAAGAGGCCTCCATCTAGAGGTTATCTGTCTCAGTAGATAACACCAGTTACAGTGCTGTAACTCAATAAATATTTTCCTTTTATTTTCTGAGGAAAAATATTCATGCCATTTTGAGGGCAAGGGATTTGTACCTGTCACTCAACTTTGAATTCAATGGAATTTAGACAAAAAGAAACAGAGATTTCAAGGATATCTGCTCTGGGGAACAAAGCAGTGAGACAAAGACCATGCCTACACCCTCCCTACGAGAAGGCTGCAGCCAGCACCCAAACCCTCTTGGACTTCAGCGGACCTGTGCTACCTCTTCTCCCTGAGACTTGGCTTCCTCAGCCCTGTCACATAGGCAGCGCCTTACTCTGTCTTTGCTGACTACAGCAAATAAGTGATGCTCCCACTCACCCTTCACCAACACTGTTTCTCTACCATGCACATTTCTGTTTTGCTTCCCCTTGCAGCATTTCCCTTTCTCCTGCTCCAGGGCTCCTACAACCTCCTTCATCTTCCTTGCTTAGTCTCCTTTTCCATGCACAGACCAAATTCCCTGTATTCTCTCTGTGACCCAACACCTAATCCCTCCACATGCCTGTCACAGCCCCAGCACCTTTTGGGACAACAGCTGCCTTTGGTAGGTGTTTACACCACATCCAGCTTCTTGCTCTCATCAGGGTGGGACAGGGCTCACAACTGGCAGAGGGGAAGTGCTGTGAACACACCTGGAAGAATCCAACGACTGCCACCTCTGCACCACTGACGAAGACTTCAGCATCTGTGATGTTGTTTAATAGGATAGGTTTCTCTGTGGTGCTGGCTGTGCCTGCAGAGCAAAGGTCAGGGTTGGGCACAGTGTACACAATGAGTAGCTCAAAGAGGATCCCCCCAACACACACACAAGCATCCCAACCTTACAAGCTCACCCACACACCTCTCCTGCAAGCTCAATACAATGTTTATGCAGCATACCTTGGGTAAGGAGGACTCCCTGTAGCAGACCCAGCCTTTCCCTGAGGCAGGAAGAAAGTTCACTTACTGTGGGATGCAGCGTCACCACCTCCAGCACACCCCGATGGGCAGCATCTGGTAAGTAGGATAACAAAGAGGCACGGGAAGATGGATGTGCCCATGGTACCAGCTTGCCTTCGCCTTGCCATGCCACCCTGCTCCAGTCCTCAGCAAGAGACACGTCAGCTGCTGTAAGGACCCGCAACCTCTCCTGGGGTGGTGGGAAGAGAGCAGCTGGCCCAGGGCAAAGCCTTCAGCTCCTGAGATAACTGCCTGGCTGGAGAAAGCCCCTCCCTGCTGTGCAGGAACCAGCATTGGAGAGCTGCACCAACACTGCCGTTGGTGTGTCCTCACGCACAGCACTGAACATCTCAGCTGCCCCACAACTTCATGACCAGGACACCCAGCTAGGTTAAGAACATCCCCCTCCAGGTGCTGGATCCCACAGACTGATGTTCCCTTGGGCTTGGCCAGCACGCTAGCCACAGGGACATGCAGCTTTTGCATTAGCTCTGGGGAACAGCTGCTACGGTAAGTGTTAAACATGAGAAGGGTATGCTATAGCTCCCTGCCTCATTCAGTTGCCATCTGGGATGAGAGGTGGGGGCTGTCTACCCCTGGAGTCCACCCCCATCACAGCACAGACTTTGGGCTTCAAAGGATTCATGAAATCCCTGAGGGAAACAGTTCTGAAATAATTTGCTTATAGAGCAAGGCTGATGTTTTGAAGGAGGAGGGCTATTTCCCTGCTGAAATATGTGCTTAAGCCTTCCTGTAATGCATTCTTCACATACACATCACTGAAAAACATGCTCTAGAAAAAGAATGTGACACTCATGCAGAAAAGAAGAAAGAAACTGGTTTTATTCTTGGACACTGAAGTCTTGTTACGGCATCTAGCTGCATTCCCCCGACTGGCTTTGCCTGCACAAGGATGGATTTTGACAGGGTAGGGCACCAGATACAGACCAGGAGACCACCACGGGAGGTAAGTAACCATTTACAATGGGTCAGAGCACATGGCAAGTGTAACTCAAGATAGGGATTTTCCAGGGACCAGTCCACCCTGCCAGGTGATCATGTTTCCTCGAAAAGGCACTTCTGGGACCGGAGTTGGTATGGGAGAGATGGGGACAACAGGAGGAAGTACTGGGAGAGAGGGAGGGAGATGCTTCCCCATTTAATTCATTATGGAGTCATGACGGGGTGGTGGTGAGAATGGCTGGGTTATTTTCAGTGTATCAGAAGAAGCAGCAGAAGCCGCCTGCAGGGCTGTGCATCAAGCAAGGCTGGCACAGAGCCCCAGCACCCATGGAAAGGGCTGCCAGGGCTGTGGCCAGCCATGCTGGCAGGAAGGAACAGTGGTGGGCATGGCCCACCCGGAGACTGGTGCAGGAGGCAAGGGGATGGGAAGGGGCAAGGCAAACTGGGTGAACTCATTCTGTCCATTCCTTCTTGATGGACAGGTTCCACTCCCAGGTGAGATGGTCATGCTTGTCATCATCCGTGAAGAAGGATTTGTTGTGATAGGTGCCTCGAGCCAGCATACCCTTAGGAGCCTCTTCAATAGGTGTCAGAAACTCGTACTCCTCTGGCCTTGGCCCATAGCTGCCAACCATGAATGTGGCTTTGTCCACTAGGATAAAACAATCCACAGGGAACAAACCCCTCAGATGGGGACTGATAAGGGAGAGAAAAAGCCATGAGCAAAAGAAAGGAGATGGAAGAGAAAGAGACAGTCCATGTCAGCAAAGGAGAGCAGAATCAGTGGGAAAAGTGGATTAGTGAAGCATAAGGACAGCTGGAAGGATAACATGGATGGATGGGCAGATGAACAGGCAACTGTCTGTACACTCTCACATCTATGTGCTGCTAGAAAAGCGTGAGTATACCCAGTGTATGGCTCAAGATCTACCTTGATTTCCCACTACTTCTCTTTTCTGGTGAGAAGACACCAGTTATGTGTGCTGAACAGGATGCTGAAGCCTTAAGAGGTGGTTGCACGTGAAAATGCATGTGTGATGCGTGTGCACAAAATGGGGCTTTCCTCTGCCTTGTCCAAGCAGAGAAGCACTGAAGAGAACCCTTGGGCAAACACAGGGCTCTGCACACAATGGGAAGCTTGACAGAGCAGGTCCAAATTTTACCAAGTGCTTCTCAAGAGCTTTCAGAGGGCAGGAAGCTGCACACAGGCTGAGGCACTGTGCAGGGGTGGGGGGGGGGAGGAGAAGAGCTCTGCATGGAGAGGCAATCTGTGGCAAGCACTGTCTAAGCAGCCTCTGTGGCCTTTGCTGCTGCAGACAGTGGTGTAGCACACAGATACCAGAGCTGGCTCATACTGAGTTCACACAAAACAAGAAACGGCTGTCCTGGGTGAGGCAGGCTTATGCACTCTGCTGAGAAGTCACCTCCTGCGTGCTAGCATAGGGTGGGAGTCGGGGCCAAGGGAACCTCTGTCCCAGCCCAGAGCTGCAGGAACACATCTACGAGAAGAGAGATCACACAAGTAGGAGCAGTGGTGTGCAGGGCATTCAGGGCTCTTACTCACCCTTCACCCCTGTCCGGTAGGTGTGCTGCACATATTTCAGTCCCGACACAATGTCCCTGTTTACCTGCAAGAAGTAACCAGAAGTGTCAAGAGAAGAGTTTTGGTTCTGCACCCGATGATTTTCCCCCTCCCTAGAGACACACCCATCTTGGCTCCCTACACCAGGGAGGCTCGGCACAGGGCACATTGTACAGGTCCCTAAAACAGCTTCTCCATAGGTACCTGGAGACCTACAACATCCTCTGTGCATCTCCTGCACTTCCCCATCCTTTTCCCAACTTTGAAGCTGAGTAGAGCACATCAGTCAGGTTCTCAAGACATGCTGATGAGGACAAAGAAAAGTGAAGCAGGGAGTTCCCATTTAATAATTTTCATACTGAAAACCATACATGGGTAACTGGAGTCATCCCTTCAGCCCAAACAGGTGGGCAAGATTAACTGAACATTTCCAGCTGCCCTCTAAGCTCCAAGGGGAGCTGGCAAATTTCTTCTCAAAAGGCAGAGGGACTGTTTGCATAATCTTTTCTCAAATCTCCCAAGGATAGCTTGGATGTACCCATTGCTGCTCCCCTCCAGCATACACTGCCTTCCCGCAAGGTATGCTACTCAATCTGAAAATGAGAGGGAGAGATCCTTTTACATCCCAGGGCAGAATTCACACAGTACAAGCCCTTACCAGCCATGGAACTGAGGGAGGGAGTTAGAATAACCTGTCTGGCTTCAGGTATCTCCTGTCAACAGGGCGCAGATACAGATGGAAATATTTCACAGCGCAAAAGAGAGCCAGAGGTGTCTTGGGGGAGACTATTGGGGAACATTCATCTCAGAGAGAGCAAGCATCAGAGAAAAAGGGAAATCTGCCCTATAGAACCCACAATATTAACACCTTCCCTCATCTGTCTCAGGAGAATTATCTTTCTTCCCTTTTTGCCTTCTCTTCCAAGCCCAACTTTGAAGCAAGCATTTGCAGAGATGATCAGTTCAGCGCTGGATACCACACTGCAGCGTGGCCAAGTTTCAGTTTCAGGTGTAAAGAGAAGAAATGCCTGACACACTAGTTAATGCGAGTGAGGGAGAAATGAGCCCACTTGGGTATATCACGACCTGGAAGAATTCAGGTATCTTCAGCCAAATGCTACAATATTACATCTTTTGTATGTGTACATGAAGCCCAGTAATACTGACTGAATTAGTACTTCATGAATAGCCGTTCTCTCTTATCTTCTCCTCCCTTTCCACTTAGTGTGAAGTAAAGATTTTCCAGTGGCTAAAAAGCAAAACCAAACTCAGCCAAAACCACCCACCTGGCTTTTAAACCACTTGTTCATCAGTGTGAGCAAACAGAAATCAACTTCCTCCAAGGGCTGAGCAAGCAGAAGCTATTTCCTGGAAATATCTTATCCCTTGTTGGGTAGAACAACACCTGAAGCTAGGGGAACTTTACAAGCACTCAGCTTTTGGGCAGGCATGCTGCCTGGCTCTAGTTATCTGATAGACTGTCACTGACTGGCCTCAGCAACTGATAAGAAGCAACTGGAAGGAAAACAACTCACTCTGAAGTGTATCTTAACTCTGTATTCCACCCCTTCCTTTAATACGAAGGTCTCTTTCTTGAGTGCTTCGAGGTCACCTGCAAGGAGAGGATCAAACCATCAGCTAGAGATGAGGAGATGAGAGATCAGGCACAGGGGGAAAGATGGGGGTGGGGTTGCTGTCAGAGGTGAGCATCCCTTCGAAGGATGACGCCTGTAAAATGAGTATGTGGACGTCTGTGTAAGATTGTGTTGTGTGACCAAGTGCACAGAAATGCCTGGGTGTACGTATGTGTCTGTGCCCATCAAAGGTAATGCCTAATCAAACACAGGTCTGAGCACATATACATAAAGATGTTTATGCACAGACTGGTTGCACGTATGCAGGAGTGTGTGTATGCTCCATCCATGCCCAGCCCTGGCTCGGGTGAGAGGAGCATGTTACACAGCTCCTGCCCAGCTTGGAAGGCTGCCTGGGCCCTGCAGGGCTCTGCGTGGTTTTGGGTGAACAGGAAGCTCTCTGCCTCTCCAGGCCTAGCTTCCTCTCTCTGCAGAAAAACCCATATAAGGTTCTCTCCCCATGTCCCCAGGAGCCGGAACTGCAATATTGCTCGATTCTGAAGTTTCAATATAGCCTGTTACCCAAATGCATGCACATCCCTTGTGCTCGTGAAGTCTCATTGAAAGGAAGTAAGCAGAGATGGAGGAGAAACCCAAGAGCTCCTAGAGAAGCCTACATGAAGAAAAAGACCCTCAGCATTTTCCTCTGTTACATCTCCTTCTTTTTTATTCATATGTATATACCTTAAAAAAAGGAATAAGGCTAAGAGGCCTTCAGAGTTCCTCTAAAACCCACTGTAGCATCCCAAGGACAACCTCTCTTTTAACTTGGAGCATGCCAGGGCCTTTGCTTGTTCCCCTTTGTGACCAAGGGCAGAGCCTTTGCCTACCTGTAAGGTCCATAGTGATCGGTCCTGGAGCAGAGTCACAGACCAGAGTGAGTCGGGTGACCACCACATTGGGAGCTGTTGGGTCTGCAGATAGGAGAGCCAGGGGGAAGCTGTCAGCTCACAAAATTAAATGCAATCGCAGGGGAATGACACTGAAGAAACAGGGATGCCTCCCACACAAAAACTGCATTTCATGAAACATCCAGTAAGGCCAGGTTTCCTTAGCACATGACCACATGTCTACCCAGTCCTTCAAAATGGATCCCTCTGGCCACCATCCCAATACCTAGTCTTTCCACTACAGAAAACTTCCTTCTTAAGATCATTCTGACCAACAGGACCACCTTTCAGCACAGGCTGATCCCTTCCTGTTCCTAACCCCTCAAAAGTCCTCCAAGACCCACACATCTCCCACCACAAGTCCTTTTCCAATGCGAGCACTCCCCAGTAATCTTCATAACACTCAGAGCATCTTCTGTGCTTCCTTTACATGCATCTCTCCATCTGTTCATCTCCAGTCCTTCAGCACAAGCAGTGCATGTCCCTCGTCAAACAAGATCCCTCTTCTTTGAAGCAACCTTGCCTCATCCCCACAGCACCCTGTTGCAGTACATCTCCCCAGTCCCTCCCTGGCAATGTGCCCCAGCCTACCTACTACCACAGGTCCATCTCCCAGCAGGGACTTCTTGTACTTAGCGAGGCTTTCATCATCCTTGTCCAATTCTTGCAGTTCCTGCAGTGTTTTCTGGGGAGGAGGTTTGTAGTTGAGTTTCCCATCCAGCTCATCATCATCATCCTCCACATGAGGTTCTTGGGTCTTCTCAGTCATGGTCACTTGATCTGGGTAACAGAGGAGGGGGCAGTCAGTGAGATTGCTCTGGACGGGGGTAGTGTCCCCGGGGGTACTCACTCTGGGCACAGCGTGGCTCAGTCCCCCTTACAGACAGGCACCCTCCCAGTGCCGAAGGCAGCAGAATTCTTACAGGCAAATGGCGACGGTGATCAGCTGCAATCCTGACACGGCTGTGCCGATATTCTGGCGCAAACACAATCCCTCTCTACCCCCGCTCCCTCTCCCTGCAGACACCACGTGCACATGCAGACCTACACCATTCTTCCCTCCCAGGGAGGAGGTGCAGGAGCAAAGGCTGAAACCAGAGTGATTTACAGCCATTCTGCAGCACAGTTGTGGCCGGCACCCCTGCAATTACAAGCCATCGAACAAGGCTTCAGTGCTTGCCAGCTATCTCACACAAAGAGCCACTGCCACGCACTGGAACACGGAGAAACACAAATAAAGCCAAGGACAGATGTTTCCTTCATCCTCTCATAACGGGATAAAAGCCACATTTCATAGAAAGATCAAATACCTGACAGCCACTTCCTTAGATTAGCAAGTCAGCTGAAGCTCTGAAGGATAGCCTATCTGCTGGCATTCCGTGTGCTCCCACTAACAGCTCACTTCAGGCACAGATCAGGACTCCTTCCCACTGAAGATGGAAGCATGGTGCTGACCACAGAACAGCCATGCATAACTGTGCTGCCCCACTGGGGCTTCTCAGAGTGGAGAGGCAGGACAGCTGGAGCTGCAGGCAGCACAGCTGGGACACACACCGCTGAATGGCAGAAGGGCAGCAAAACTGCTTGGGTGGCATCCCAAAAAGGAGCCAGAGCAGGGAAATATCAACCAATGGGCAGCCAGAGCTTGGGATGGGGCAACAGGAGATAGGCAGGAGAGGTCGGCAATGCTGTGCTAGGTCCCCCTTAGTCAGCTGCCTACCTCTCGGAGCCAACTGCATGGTCCAAGCCACCTTCCCGCTCTTCAGAGAAAGGCTGAAAAACATAGCAGTGCCCTGGTGCAGTGGCAATTGTCACAAATGGCCAAGCCATTCCTTGTTCTTTGTCAGCAAGAGGATTTGGTCAAGCTACACAGATCATTCAGTTCACTTCCACTTATGCTTCTTTGAGACTGCCCCTACTAAAAAGTCCCCTTTTGCTTGCTTATTTGCAATTATCCAAACAAACCATTTGTCCTTCTCTGCAGCTGTGGTCTTAACATTTGCCCCTGCTCTCAAAAGTTAAACTGGGAGCTAATGGGATAGTTTTTTCACTCATTAAAACAGAAAGGAAACACTAAAAAAAGGGGATAAAAAAGGAAAAACAACTGTTCAAGGTGAATCAGCAAGTGGTATCAGGCAACACTGCGTAGTATGCAGACCTCCCAGAGCAATTCCAATGTGGGGAAGAAAAATAATCAAGGAGTGGTACACTGGCATGTTACAAAGGGACAGAGAAGGACCGAGCAGCACACAAACAAGAAGATTCAGTCAGGTATTCTAATTGGAAATGGCTATTGCCAAACGACTCTGCAATTTTGTGGTGAGTGGGGAACAAGTGCAGAGTGGGCAGCTGGGAAATAAAAAGGGAATCTCAACCCAAACAAACAGGAAAAAAAGCAGGTCCTAGCAGCTGAATAGCCCTGGTTCAGTTCATGCCCAGCTCTAGGAGCGTGAAGTACCCAAATACCACAGGAAAGGCCCCTAGGAAGCCCTTTAAGCTTGTCCTCATGAAAAAGGAAACCAAAACCTCCCTCCTGAAAGCAATGATTACACATGCCCCACCACACTATGGCCCGCACAGTCACCTTAGAAAGCCTCACAATCCCCTCAGTGCCGTTCCACATTCAGCACAGGAAGAGGCTGTGATTAGCCATGACAGCCACTGCCAAGTCTTGCCTTCCACTTGGCTCCAGCTGCAGGTCTGAGCACTGTCCCGAGCTCTCACCATACCAGGCTGCATCTGCCACCAATACAAGCACAGATCAGAGGTGCCTGCCTGCCTCCATCCTCCTGTGTCCACCTCTTGTGGTTTATCATAGGAGAAGGTCAGACACAGGAGATGGGAAGAGACGTCTCTGTCCACATGCAGAGAAAAGGCAGAGTCAGGACTGGACCAGCTGGTTACTCCTCATCCCTCAGACCTTCCCTCTGCATCACACATGCCGCAGAGACTGTCCCTGCCAGCCCGTGGGGGCGGCTCACTTGAGGGGGAATGCTTTTAGATTCTGAAAACCCCCCAGAAAGGTGGACAGACAACCTGCCATGCCAACTTCAAGATCCTGCAGGGAACAGGATCAGTCAGGCTGTCTGGAATGAACAACCCCTGGCTCACAGGTGTCTCAGGATGGCAAGACCAAGTTCTGGTATTTTTCCCCAAGCTGTGGACTTTATGCTGCCTTCCTGCCAAATTCCAAGGCAGGTGGTGACCAAGAAGAAAGCTCCCATCTCAGCGGCTCCTGCCTCTACTTGCTCCACCTTCAGAGCTGGTCCCTCTGCAAGCTGAGACACATTCCTGAGCTCAGGCACCAATGCTTCCCCACAGACATCATGTTGCTTTCAGGGTTCCTGAGTTTCTGTGCAACTGCCCAAGCCAAGGGCTAATACGGAGCCCCCCATTCAGACCAAGAGCCTCATTAAAATGAGAAAATTAACCCTACATTGCTCTATGCAAGGAGAAGTCTGTGTGGTTTGTGTCTTGCCCTGCCACATTTTTCTTGCGTTCCTGCAGCCCCAAGCCCACAGTCCTGTGTCACCTGCACCTCTGAGGCCTGGCAGCACCCATGAAACAGCAGGGAGAGGGCAAGGGCAGGGTTAGCGATCCCTATTAGAGAGACGGCTGCAGGAGGCAAAGAAGGAGTCACGCCTTGGCGAGATGTGCGAGCATCTCGCAGATGGGCTCTGCCTGTGCCGTGGGTGGACAGCTGCCCTCGCACCTGCAGCAGGAGGGGGCAGTGACAAGGCGGAGGGTAGGCACCTCCTCGGCCCCCCCATGCCTCCACGGGGCACAAAAAGAGGTGTCAGAGAGGCAGCATTTTACTTGCCCTCCGTCTGCTCATCACTTCTCCAAACCAACCACTGGCCGAGGGCTTATCTCCAGGAAGCGGGTTTAGCAGGGAGGAAGTAATTTTCCGTGATGGGGGAGAAACACACCGGACTCAGCAGCGCCCCCAGCACCGGCCTCCCCATCCCAGGCCCCGGGATGCGGGGACAGAAGGGTAGCGCATTGCCCGGGGAGCGCCGGGTACCACCCCGCAGGGATACCCCCGTCCGCCGGCGCGGGACCGCGGGGCTCCTTCCCTTCGCCTGCCCCTCCGCCCCACGGCAGCGCGGAGCCTGACTTCCCCCTCGGGTGCAGGCAGGGCTCTGCCCGTCTCCCCCGGCGAGACTGGGCGACGGCGCCAGCCCCCGGCAACAAAGGCTCAAAGTTGCGCGGCACCGCGGGGAGCGGGCCGGGGGTGCGCCCGCTGCGCTGTCCGTGCCCGGCTCCCCTCGCCCACCCCTCGTACTCACCGGCGGAGCGGCGCCTGCGGCCGAGGTCCTCCTCTGCTGTCAGCGCTCAGCCTCGAGCTTTGGCAGTTGGAGCAGGAAGGAAGTTGGTGAAGAGAGGGGAAAAAAAAATAACACTCACACGCAGCGAAAAAAAAAAAAAAAAGGAGCCGCGGCAGCAGCCCACCCGCAGAGGAAGCCCTGCGCGGCCCCGCATGCTGCGGCACTCCGCCGCCTGCCCCGCTTTGTCTGCGCTCCCGCCCGCCCGGCGCCGCGCTGCGCTCTTTTTGCGCAGAGGTGCACAGGGCTTTGTCTGCGAGGCTGAGCCCGGCCGGGGACGCGGGAGTGCTCGCCGTGCGCGGCTTCGGGCTCTCGGCGACGGCTCTGTGCCTGGGAGCGAGGGGATGATGTCTTTGTTTTTCTCCACAAGCTTTTATTTTGTTTATTTTCCTGGTGTAATTAAGGCCGATTTCAAAAACTGGCGCTGATTTGTACCGATTAAAATATGCGGAGAATCAGGTTGTGTGTTCCTACATACATGGGAACATGAGGGGTATTGCAAATGGAGGTCATTATGAACATAATTTTTCCTGCTACCTGCTGCACTTAATCAGCTTATTGTTCCCAACTCCCAGCCGTTCTCACACAAGCAAAGATCAGCTACCTCAGGAAGAAAAAGCTCTCATTTCCCAGCTCTCATTTCCTAAATGATCTGAAAGATTTTACACTGCTTACTTTCTGAAATATCAGCAGATTTCCTCTTTCTTTGCCATTCATGGAGTGCCCACTTAGTTCATCAGTCACATAAATCCTTCATGTACATAGTCTTCAGTGCACAACAAATTAGACCATTGGTTTGCAAGCAACAAATCTGGGCCTGCAATGACTGATAGATTGCTCTTAATGCATTTACAGAAGCAAAATAAGCAAAGCATATCTATTGCCAATGGGCTTACATTCACTGCCCCGGATCCACGTGTCCATTAAAAAATGTTTATTGTACACAAATTTTTAAAGGTTGTAAACAACTGAGGAAAAGGGCTCTTCTTCAGGGTTGAACAGATCTCAGAAGAGGGGGGCTGATTTTTCCAGCCAGACATTGCTTTCCTTTAGACTATGGGTGGCACAGTGATTCTTACCTCATGCATTTGAAGGGAATAACAGAGCATGTGTCTGTCTGAGAAGGGATTCCCATTTATCATGGACCAGAGCCTCAGAAACATTTCAAGTTTCCATGAATTAGTTTCACTCTGAAGAAAAAGTGTTTTATTTTCTGCCACTCTTTTTCACTGCTACACTAACCCTCCCCTTGGGGCAGCACAAGGGAATTGACTTGAATACAGTACTGAGATGAGTTTAAATGGTATCAGGGAAAAAACATGTAAGCAAAGGCGTAAGTATATAGTGGTGAGTTTTCAACTCAGATAGGTTTCCCCATACTTGTTCATAATGGACAAATATGGCTAAACCTTTATGCCAGCACCAGTGGCTGAGTGAGATAGGGATGAGGAAAGGACAGGGCAAATTCTTTCAACTACAGTGCCACTTTGTGGTGGCTCACATTGTTCATGTAAGGAGTCCTGGCTTGGAAAAGCTGTGAAGAGTTGGATATGTTAACTATGGAAGGCTTTGAGGAAGCCCCTGTGTCTTGTACATCAGCTTCTTATCTTGCGGTCCTTGCTGTGTGGGCTAACTCTCTGATTTCAGTAGGCTTCCCAGTTTGTGCTGGGACACCAGAACACAGCTTAGCTGGGAGGAGGTGTGTATTGAGGCTACTGTTCCTCATGGCTTGGTTTGAAATTTCCTTGGTTTTAGTGACTGTGTAGAGTGCAATTGTAACTAGTATTACTGCAATCATTCTTGCTAAGGAATAGTTGAGATTAGCTTGGTCTATTTTATGGGGTTCTTTTTAGTTAAACACCACACTGCATGTGCCTTTGTGCAGCTATTTGCACACTAAATGCATGTAAGCATAAATTAAGATCAGTTTATCCCCAAATACGCATAAAGGTATAGGGATGTATAGCTGTGCGCCACCATATGTATATACACTCAGCCTACATGGGTTCATCTGCCTAGCATCCAAAGGAAACAGATTTTACTCCTAGATTAGAAATTAGTCAGTATGTAATCATGGGGACATCATTTATTGCTCTGTGCTTCATCTTCCTATTGGTAAGCAGTGTGAGAAGGAGCTGTAGACGTTGGAATCGCACCATGCCAAGCAGATGGGAACTTGGAAGCCAGGCATGATCCTTTGGGTCAGCATATCCAGCATCCCACTGGGGAACCACGTCACTGCTCTGCTGGAAGAAAGGAAAGGTTTGAACCCCAATGGAGCAGAACATCACTGAAAGCAAATCTCTACCACCAAGTATTTCATCTCTGACAAACTGATGCCATGCAATGAAGATCATCTCTTGGCAGACATTGTCCAACCCCAGCCAATTCTTTTGTCTGTGATAGAAAGAGGCAGGGACAACAGCTAAAGTGTACCTGCTTTATTATAAAAAAATGGTAAAATTTCAAATGTGTTCTTAGTTGGAAAATAATATTTTCTACTTAAAATATTATGGTTAGGTCTTATTTAACCTTACCCCATGGATAACAGTTGATTGTACAATTAGACAACCATATTAATAAGTGTGATCAGCCTCTAGTGTCTAAGCTTAATTCAAAAAGTTTATGCAAAATTTTAAACACATATCCTTCAATTACACAGCCTTTACTCCCAATAGTGATGTATGTCTGTAGCACCTTATTGGAAACAACAAACCTTGGCTTTTTTTAAAACAGTAAGATTAAAAAAATTGGGCATTTTTTTGTATTTGAGTTTGTGTTGTTGCCATTAGGTGTCCAGTATTTCTGGATTTGAATTTTTTACAGTGGTGGTACATTGCAGGTTTGTGCTGCTAAATGTCATCTCCATCTTCTGCAGAACAGGTCGCTGCCTTTGAGGCACAGAACTGTTTTATGAACTTTAGAATGACTAATCAAGAAAAATTTCACCTCTTAGAATCTCTTATTTTCACCTACTTGTAATTTCAAAAACTGTCTAATTTTGAGCTAAAATCTCCCAGGCTGAAAGTCCTGAGGGGAAAAATAAAAAGAGATTTCAGTGCAGGTAGGGAATCCGTTTTTGCAATTTTAAGAGGCTCAACAGAGTAATACTTTTTAATGCTGCTCTTGTAAAGTGATTTGTTTTGGAACTACTAATTTGCATTTTCACTGAACTCAGTACATAGTGTTACTAACCTAGATTTCTCTCTAATGAATACTGTTGCTGAATCTTGTCACTGTCATGCGTTTTGCCTCCTCCTCAAGCTTTTTACTGTCTCCAGGAAGGCAACAGGTGACACGTTGGGAAGACAACCTCATGGTTCAGCAAATTCACATCAGCAGGTGCCGCAAGGTAAGTGTCAGTTTTGGCCATGAGTGTCTCCTAGATGGTGTCCCCAGATGGTATCCCTCACTACATGCAGAGATCCTCTTCCCTGCAGAGATGGGAGGAGGTAATCAGGTCCTGAGGCAGTCACAAGGGGATGGCAACGTGGGAAGGTGACAGGTCAGGGAGCTCAGACGTGAGACCTTTCCCTGCTATATGGGGAAGCATTCACTGCACCATGAGGTGCCACCCAACTCTTTGGTAATCCCAGCATTGCCGTCTCTGCCTCTCAGTTAAGTGGGATAAACAGGATGATACAACCCATGAAGCATGAATTCATCCCGTCTGAATAAAACACGGGCACAATTTTCCCCAGGATCAGCTTTAGAAGTCAGCATCCTAAGGTTGATCCTGTTGTGCCTAGGAGAGGTGGTGCCTATTTTCTTCTTACTTGGTGCTACCCACCCCTTCTAAAGTTCTGCAAAGGAGTGTGCAGCCCTTGGGGTGGGAAGGGAAGAAAGGGATAGAGGCTAGATAAAATGCCAGGCAAGGGAGCCAGAATTCAGCATGGAGAGCAAGGGGAGAGAAGGCATTTTGAGGTGCTAACACAGACCCCCTGGTAAGGGTTTAATGGGGTTTCCCAACACCAGATCCTGTGGGAATCCCTTCAAACCACCCAGCCACCGGACTTGAGGGGTCTCAGCTGGATGAAGAGCTGACCCCTGAAAACATGACTGTTTGCTCCATCTCTTCAGCTCCTCTAGAAGTGATTTTGAAAGATGGAGAGATTGGACATTTAATACTTGTCTAAGCAGCTTTCAGGCTTGTTAAAGTGCTAATCCCATAACCCCCATCACAAGCCTGGAGGTGTGCAAAGACTTCACATGTCACTTCTGGATGACTCAAATCCCCTGGGGGAGCAAGGGAAACAGGAAGACAGAGTAAGGAAAAGGATTTGGTTGGGGATGAGAGGGTAGGGGCAAAACAGAGCCAGTTTCCTCCAGAGTCTAGCCTGAGAAAGGTGAGGATGGACTGAGCAGCTCAGTGAAGGAGCAAGGGAGAGCTAAGTGGGTGGGAGAGGGTGAATGAGAGGACAGGGCTTGGTGAAGGGAAGAGGGTCCCTATCATCGGGGAACACAGGTGTCTTCTCTGCATCCCCTGCATTTCAGAGCCTAGCATGCAGGAAAAGGAGCTTTTGCTCTCCATCTAGATGCACTAGATGCCATGGCAGAAGTCAGTGTTCTGCAGGTGAAGATGTCCTAGAGAAGTCACCCACCAGAGAAGGATTTAAAAGAGGACTGGATTATTTTAGGACCTCTCAGAAAATAGGTGGTTATGTAAGGTCAAATCTCAGCAAGTGTAATCAAATCTCAGTTCTAAGCTGATCACCAGGCAGGGTGTTAGGAGGTATTTATTCAAGCACTCCTCCCTGTGCTGTAACTTTCCTCTGAAACAGCCAGAGCTGAAACTGGGACTAAATTAGGAGACCTGTGGCATCCTCTCCTCCTCTGCTGACCTTGGGAAATCTCCCTTGCCAGCTGCACTATGACATTCCTGTGCTAAATGCCACTCTCAACAAGGAACTTGATTTTGGGATTTGTGGCTTCTTGATAGGCTGTGTCCATCCTTTGGATAGCTCTTAGGTGCCTTATGTAGTGCTTTGCCTGTAGCTCAGGGCACACTGCTTGCAGCTATATAACCTCTCTCTGAAGGCATGAGACAGTAATTACCAGCCTCTCTGTGGCAACGTTTTTCTTTATTGCACTTGTGCTGTTCACATATTATTGCTCTCACAGCCCTGCCTCCGTAAACCCCCACAGCATTATTATGGTGGATTCTTGTAGAAGAACTGGTGTGAGAATTGCTGTTCCTCCCACGCCTTCTTTTCATCTTGTATTGTAGATTTCATTATATAAAAGAGAAAAACAAATGTGGTGTTCAACAAAGGAGCCAACAGCTATTTAAATTCTTGGTAAATATTATCCAGTATTGTATATTCACAGAAGCTTAACAAGCAGTGAATGTGTAGCATTTGCACATGATGAGCGTTCACCTCCCAGATCTAATAGAAACACACCCAGAAATAACCCACAGGAGTTTAAGTGGGTCTTGATGAAATATGTATCATGCTAAGGGAAAGCATGGCAAAAAATCATCATGCTGGTCATTTTCACTGTCATCACCCATGGCACTGAAGAGTCCTCAGAGAAAGATGCTCATATGGGACCCCATCTCTGCCCTTCACAGCTGACCAGTGGGGAAAAAGTCCCCTTTTTCTCTCTCATTTTACTTTATTTTCTTTTTCTTTCTAGAAATAACTTTAAGCACTACAGTCAAAGTATGCCATCAGCTGTCAGCGTGCTGCAAATAAATCTTCATGTATACAGAACTGTCAGAATATCCTTTGTGCAACATGTGCATGCCCCACATGCAATGATGACTACTAAACAATTCACTTAGTTTATGGTGTGTTAATGATGCTTGACTGGACCAGAAAGCAAGTTGCATTTCCAGGTTCTTGGCACAGAAATATCCTTAGCAGCCTCCCAGTAAGAAGCTTCAATGCCCTTTGTAGATGCGTGTACCTCCAGTGGAAAACAAGAGTGTAGAGGATCTAAATTTAAAAAAAAAAATAAGATTGGAATCTGAGAGTGAAAGGCCATTAAAAATGAAAACAAATTAACAAACAAACTAACAAACATTACAACATTAAGCTCTACACTTGTGCAAGATCATGAGGGGGGAACAGGAGGCTTAGTACTAGCAGTACACCTAAGCAATAAAAGGAAAAGATTTTTTTTTTTTTAATTGATTCAGATTTTCATTCCCTGGCTTTTCTCCTTCCACAGTTATTTCCACCAGGGATCTGCTATCACATGGCAGCTAGAGCATTTAGCATCCATGTGTCTGGGAGGTGAGCAGCAACCCAAGGGACAAGATAATGGAGCAGGAATAGCTGCCTCATCTGCCCATTAGTCAAATGTTCCCAAGGAGAGTATGAGGTGCTCCCCAGAAGCAATCATTTCTTTCTGAAAACCTCAACTGTTACATGAAAAAAATCATAATAATGGTGGCAAAGGGCTCAAATAAGTGAGATTGCACAGCAGTGCTTTTATGTGGTAGGAGGAGGAAAAAAGAACATGTCTGCTGCATGGTGTGAAAGCCACGGGAAGAGATGTGCCCTCTTAAGAAGAAGAAAGAAAAATTTTACCAAAATGTTTAGAAAAGTCTTCCTTTATTGGGCTGCTGGTTGCCAAGGAGAAAGAATCGATCATTCGGGGAAAAAAAAAAAAAGAAAAAAGAAAAAAGAAGAAGAAGATGAGAAAAGGAGCTGTCAGAAAAGAAGACATCTGGAGCTGACTTGTGTACAGTTTCTTCTTCTTAGCCCAGTGACACTGAATCATTTGCTTCACTGTTTTAAACTGAATAAAGCTCTGGTACTATCTGATTTCTATTTGAATAAAAACACACCTTTTTTTTTTTTTTTTAACAAGGCAGTATTAGTTCTCTGTTTAGTTCAATGCATGATCATTTTAGACAGTGCCAGTGTACCATTTAATCACTGTTCACAGAATTACATGGCATGTAATTTATAGAGAAGGAATCAGTTATGAGAAAAAAAAAAAATCTGAATAAGACCCTTGAGACAATACTGTGGAAACTGTGATTTGGATACACTTTTAAGAGCAACCATAAGCTCTGATTTATAGCAGTCTCACAGATAACCAGATTAACTACCTGGGTTTCATAAAAAAAGGAAAAATGCTAAGTTTTGGTTCAGTATATTAATGTGGGAGTATGTTCTGTAAATGTCATTCAGGAGAAAAATAATCTTTTAAAATGAAAAAGCAGATATTTTAATTGTGGGAAGAGTTAAAACAAGAAAGGATGCTTTTCAAAATGATCTACACAATGATGAGTCCTATTGTGTTACTACCAACAGCCTGGCAGACATAAAGCAAAGTTAGTGCACAGAAAGGATGCTCACTAATGATACTGCTTTCTCCTGGGACAACTTTGCAGTGAGCATGGGGATGCTCTTAAACAATGAATCACAAAGCAGTTAGAAATGACTGAACTTTTTGTGGTGCATGGCCAAGAACATCGGTCTCCACAGCAGATGCCTGCATGGCTGGGTCTCATCTGCAGGTCTGTGAACTTTCCCTCCACCATCTCTTCTGTATTTACAAATAAGAATGATAAAAATGTAGTTCTCTCTTTTGAGATCTGTAAAAAGGGCTATGAAAAAAAAAGAAAAAAGAGAGAGAGAGGAGAGGATTCCTTTTGGTTTTCCTTTTGTTTATGCCAATCAGGGGAAAGTTTCTGTAAGTTACCAAAACCATGCTAACATAGAAGTCTTGTGAGTGTGAGATACTAAGACTTGATTATCTGTTCCAAGAAAGGCCAGACTCACTACTCAGAAGAAAATAAAACTCTCTGGTAACTAATGAAGTGTGGGACAGACCACACGGTTTTACATCATCTGCTACAAAAAGCCCCAGAATGTCCTAAAGCATCTGTGCCTGGAAGCCTGGGGCCTGTAATGATGTTCTGACATGCACAAGTAGAGTGCCCTTGACTGAATAAGAAAAGCAGGGACTTCATTTTTCCTGAAGAAGCCTTGGAAATGGCCATTTGGCCTGAGAACTTCGTCATGTCCCCAATGCCTAGTCTGTAGCGCAGACAGGGTGATTGCTGATAGTTCAGCAAAACTTTATGACTTGATTTATATTTCCTCAAAGGAACCTTTTCTCCTGGTTGGTCATGGAAATCTCTCTCTAGAGCCCTAGTAGTGGAAAAACAGACCTCAGCCTCTTTCATCTCTGCCCCATTGCCAGAGAAGCCTCCAGGGCATGAGTGGAAATGAGTATCAAGATCAGGCTCTTCTGCAAGCTGAGCTCTGAGACACTGAACATAACTTTTGTATCCAGCAGCAGGCATAGATTCTCAAAGTCAGAACACCCCATTTATTGCAGGCTGTTAGAGGTGCTTAATCCTGACACAAAAATAACTGTGCATGATTTCCTGAAGGAAAAATGATAAAACTCTCCATGAGCATACCTTCCTATCTGCATTTTTGATGGACTGATTTGCATGTATTCAAACAACCAAATATCTGTGCCAGGCAAAGCCCAATCCCCTGTATCTGTTCTCTTTCCTACACTAGCACAGACAACATGAGACTTAGGAACATGGTCGGCGTTGCAGGAGGAGGATTACAGCATGTGAGTCTTCTTTTGCAGGCACCTTACTACACTGAGTTGCTCACCGAAATGATGCTGACATGACAACCTCACTGATCTTCTATGGGACCAGTAGACAATCCATCCTAAATCCAGATCTTACCATGATTCTCTCACCAGGGATCCAGATACACTGAAGCCGCCTGTCTTTAGGAGTGAAACCAACATTTTACTGCCTGGGTAATTCTCTGCTCACTTCCAGCTAGGTGTATCTTTGTGGCAAGTGATAAATCTCTATCAATAAGGCACAAAGTCTCCCAAGTGCGTGGCACAAGCTTGTAGAGATACGTTTCAAAAGTTATTGTGTCCTACACCAACCACAGCCCTTATCAGCTGCATCCCTGCATCTGTGCCTCAGCTGCGATTTTCTCCCACAGTCCCATGAGCTCAGTCAGCCTCTGGAAAAATCACTGTCTTGTAAACTTGTGTTTTCTTTGTCATTCAAGTGAGCTGCTATTTCTGGCATAACTACTGTTTCCATGGCTACACCAGCTCATAAATAGGGTCAGAAACCTTGGAGATGTTTTTTAAGTGTTTCCTTAGAATAGAGTATAGTCTGGCCAGAGGTGATGGAGCTCATGAGTCTTCTTTTGAGGCCACGAGGACTGCACTCCTGCTACCACTTGGACACCATAGTTTATGGTGCAGCTTCGGTCTGGATCAAATGGCAACAGCTGTGGCACTGGCTTTCCTGGGACCAGGGAAGGAAAACCTGGGCAAGGAGGGACAAGGATTGGGTACTCAGTCCCTGGGCAGGACTTGTCACCCATCTGGTGTTGCAGCCAGGTATAAACACAAAGCAGGTGCCTCTTGCTGTGAAAAGAAGCTGTGTGCCCACATCTCTGCAAAGCAAATGCCACCCACCTTGTGAGGGGAAGCGAGGGAGAGAGAAGGGATGAAGAGAGAGGACTGATAATCCTGGAGATAAGAAAGAACATGAGAAGCTGGGCCCTTTAAGGAGTTTCTCTCATGTTTTGTCAGTGGTAAAAAAAAAATCTTCATGTGACACCATGGAAATTTTTTCCCATAGTCCACTTTTGTTAAAGAGAAACAAGACAGATTTCATTGGGAAAATGGGAAAACAAAGAGAGTATTTTTAAGCTTCAGGAAATACAAATAGAAGGCTGTAGAGCTGATTTCCCCAGCAGCTTTACCTACATAGGAGAAGGCAGAAGAGGGGGGGGAGCCCCTGGAAACCTGTCTGCAGCAGATGGAGGCATGGGAATGAGCAGCGGGGATGGGAGTCAGTCTGCTGCCAGCAGGCTGCACCTCTTTATATCCACACAAGCAGGTCCCTGCCCACAGTAATCACTTCTGCTGTCAGAAGAGGATGACTGCAATCAATCTCCATGCATTTGTGTACAAGCTCTAGTCATCACAGGGAAGAGAGGATGCCAACGCGATGCTGCCCCCGTCCTCTTTCCTATGCCCAGAAATTACTGCACAAGCCTCTGAAAGCTGTGTGATTGTCTTAAATGCGTGGGAATGCAAGTATGTTTGCTCCTTCTCTGCTAGATTGAAAGCCCCTCGGCTGCATCTAGGATTTACTTCCCAGCTTCTCAGTGACCACTCAAGGGCTAGGACCTTCTTGACTTTTTTAATGTAAGCTAAGGGTCTCACTGAAGGATTTATCTTGTCTAGCTTCAGCCATCTGAAAGGTCAGAGGTCTCAGCTATGGGACTCTTGCTCAGCACCAGTGCACTGCTGGACTGGTGTCCACTGCCAGGGTCTGTCACATCANGAGACAGACGCCTGCAGTGATGGCAGATCCTCTCTCGAGCTCCAGCAGCCTCTGTCTCTGGAAGTCCAGCAGCGAAGAAGAGTGCCCTTCAGCCGTGCTTGGCTCCTTTATCCCGTCCCAGTCCCCGTATCCCTGCCCCACCCTGAGGGGAAACCATCCCAGCTATCAGGGAGTCCAGATAAGGCTAGCCAGCTGCATTCATCTCTTTGTCCCTTCTTAATGATCCACCATCAAGGTTCATCAAGCAACTAATCACTCGCCATTATACACCCCCCAGCAGCTAGAATGGGGAAAAAATTCCAACACAAAGAGCTAAACAAAAGGTATCCCAAACCCTGACACTTGGTCACACACAGTCACACCCCTGGCTGACATGGCTGCTCCAAAATCTGCTTATCCAACCTCACCCAAAGACAAATCCCATCCATCATAAACAAACCCACAATTTGGTTTCCTTCTGCCCTGTGTTGCTCTGATGCTCCAGGTGCTACTCCATTCTCTGGGACTATTTTCGGTCCTGCCAGCCCTGATCTCGTGTTGTGAGGTGGATGCTCAGCAAGGGTAACTGTGAGGTGCTTCACCAGACCCAAGAGCCCCTGAGGATTGTTAACCTTGTGGTTATACCTCAAGCCAGACAGTTACAGGCCATGACTGAGGCACTGCTGCAGCTGAGGATGAGGATAATCTTTCAGCACCTTTTTTCAGGACTCTGGACCTTCTGTTTTCATCCTGAGACTCCACCAACTCTTTCCACACCTCTGACGCTGATCTTCCAGGCAGTTACAACAGACTATTAAAACACATTGGAGATACCAAGCATTTGGTCAAAAATAGTACGCATTACCATGCATGCAGTTTTTTGGGTTGGAGTTTGGGCTGAGCTCTACCTCCAAGGGCCCCTCACAGTATCAATGCTACTGGTACCCAGATGTGACCTAGCTGTTACCTCAGCCTTGGGTCTCAGGAGTGACTGGCTGGCTGCCCACATGCAACACAAAGGTTGCCCATTCTTATCCTGCCTTTCCATCTGCTTCACTAGAGCCCTGGCAGCATCTCAGCAGCATTTCCTATGGCTCCCTTGAGCAGACTCAGCCCAGCTGACACTGGGCTAACTGCGTGCATCGCTCTCTAAGGTGTGTCTTCGTCCCCGCAGCATCTCTGAGAAGTTTACTGGAAACCCCTCCAGGCATTCACCAGCACAGGAGAGGGATATGGAATCCTCCCTTCCCTGACATGTGCAGGCATGTGTGTTCCCAAGAAGCAGCATTGCCCAAAGGGCAGGTTATTTCTTTATTTCTCTTTGCTTCTCCAGCAATGTCCCCCCAGAAGCTCCAGAGAAGCCACAACCTTCTTGCAGAAAGGGGCACATCACTCCTCAGGAGTGTGCCGAGGCTCTGCTGCTCCTCCAGACCTTGCTGGAGCTGTGCCTGCACAACTCTGGTCTCACAATGCTCCCCCCACTTCACCCCCTGCCGTGTAGATGTCCGCCCACGACTGGTGCCCTGATGTCACCTGGTGGCAGGGTATATCTGGAGGACAAAGGACACCTCGAGACTCTTTCTACGAAGGCTGGAGGGCGGGAGTTGAATGACTTGCAAGAGGAGCCCTTGGCACTGTAAGTGTTCCCCAGGAACTCAAAGCAATAGCAAGGGGGGCAGGGGACTCAAAAAGGAACTGGCTGCAAAACCCAGAGGAGAGAAAAGTCCAGATAAAACTCCATGGGTGAAAAATTTGGATGTTTGTGCTTGGAGAGCATTAACAGATCCAGTAGTTAGGGGGAGGAGCTGTGATCCTTGTGTGGTTGTTTTCTGTTTCCTCTAACATTAGGGCAGGTGCTGCAGCAGTGGTTTGCCTCAAAGCTCCCTGGCTGTACGAGCAGGGGCTGCTCAGTTTCTCGTGCTGGGCACGAGTTGGGGGTCCCTGGAACCCCCTTGGCTTGTGTCCTCAACCGGCTGAGCCTGCATGTGAGCAGCACTGGGGGGCTGCCGAGGAGCAGCTGGGACAGGCAGCTGGTGTTTCCTGCCCCAGTGCCCAGCTGCACATGCAGGGCACAGCAATGAGGAGTTTACAATGTGATGCTGTACCCCTGCTGTTACTGAATCCCTTCTTTCAGCTGGGATAGTTTTTCCAGTGATGACCATTTGGGAATATAGTTCTACTGGAAATGAGTTTCTGTTTTTTAGAGTGCATCCTCTTTCACTTGTTCTTGGTTTTAAAACTGCTGCTAGAATGAAGGATATAAAAACCTGTGTAAGACACAGGAGCAGAAAGGGCTGAACCTGCATGGATTTTTTTCCCATCGCTATGATTAGCCACCTCAAGCAATTGAGACTCTTCAAAGGCACTGGATTCAATACTCCCTGACGAAAGCCTGAAAGGATGATGCTAGTGGCTCCTGGGGCCAAGAGCTGAGCATGCAAGAAACATATAAAAAGAATGTGAGAACAAGGATGTTTCCTCCTGGTTTCTGTCTACTCACGGAAGAGTATCTGCATGGAGGGCCATGGCTTATGGAGGTTCTGTGTCTGACACCCTGAGGCAGCATAAGACAAGTGCATGTGGAGGAATCTGTATTTTTGAACGTTTTGGACAGGGGAAGGAGTCCCAACATCAAAATGGTCTGAAGAAGATCAAGTGAGGCGTCTACATTATCTGCTAGGGACATTTTCCACAGCGAGTCAGAGATTAAGGATGGAATAGATTAAAGAGTCAACATTTGTCAGTAGTATTCAAGCCCCTCTAAATTTAAAGAAAACTAAAAAAAGGATGATTAACCTGGCCAACAACCCAGAGGTGGGATTTCTGACGCAACTGAGATAAGCCTGTTAATGCATATTAGGTATAATTAGCATTCAGATGCAAGCAAAGGTCTTACCTAAAGGATTAAGCCCTTGACTGAGCAGAAATGCTGTCAGGGGCAATTAGGTAACACCTCATCAGAGGAGGGGGCAGAGGAAGTGCATGGTAGAAGATCTTATGCCTCAACAGTCTTTGCATCCACAGACATCAGCTCTTGTCCAGGAGCTGCATGCTGGTGCTGGGAGAAGTAAAAGAGCTCTGAGAGACCAGGAAACACTGGGGGTAGGCAGCATAACACTTGTGGAGATCTAGAGGAGACTCAAAACATTTGTCAAGCGACTTTTTGGATCTGGTACCAAGGACTATCCAAGTAACCAGGTACGGTAAGACAAAAGGCTGTGAAATTCCCATGGGAGGAAGCTGCTATTGGCATTTCTTTCATATTGGTGATCCTGGGGTGCTCGTCTGGCTGTGTGTAGGGGAAGTTTGTTCCCACAGTATGAAAACTGGGGCAGGTTCCATGCTGTGGGACAGGGCCTACTCTAGCATGAATGGAGAATTCTTTGACTCTAATGATGGCAAGTGAGTCCCACCAGCTGTGTGCTGAGAGGGCAGCTTGATTCCTGCTGCAAGATGGAAGTTGTTATGTGGCATTAAGGTTGCTTTGCATTCTCTGTCATTTTCTTGTAGTGATGCATGGAGAGAATAGAGGTAGAGGGAGGTTAGTAAGGAAGAAGTCACAATTGTCCCTAATGTTAGAAATGTCCCTAACTAAAAGTTTCATTGAGTTGTCCTTATTGAATTCATGTAGGTAAGAGAAGATGAAGTGTGATTTGGGCAGACGCTTTTTCCTACCAAATCCTGGGTTATTGAACACTTGGCAGATGGATACAACTACTTCAGACTAGGGCAAAAAGAAACTTCAAGGGCTGAATTTTTCCATTAGCTATTCCTGTATTGAGTGAAGGTCAAGGGCAAAGTGTGGACTCAAGGATCTAAACTCTTTGACCCTCAAAGTAAAATTTGTGGTTAAGGTAACATGCCAGTAGACAGCAGAGGTTATTGAAGCAGGGCTGGAATTCAGTTGGAGATGGAGCTCAAATGTATCTTTCAAGTCTTGGATGTCAGTCCTAAGGGATGAAAATCTGTTAGCCAGTTTGTTTTTTCTGTTGTACTTTTGGGAGTAGCCCTTGAGAGGGGTGCCAGGTAACTTGGATGTCAGATTAACATGATGCTTCAAAGTGGATGCATGTCCCTTTTATTTCAGGAGTGGGGTCTAGCGCTGAGACAGACAATGTACTGATGAGAATTGCACCTGAGACAGAGGCATAATAATAGACTTTGGAGCATTAGCAGGCACTTTATGGAGCAGCTTTCTGATGCAAAGCATTTTGTTGTAGGGCAGTATCATTTGAATTTCTTCCAGCCTGAGTAACAGAGAGGCACCAAATTTTGTCTTTGTTTTGGAGGCAAAATGCCTTCATGTCTCAGTTTGGCCCTAAAAAACTCTGAGTCAAAAGATTTCATCTCTCCTCCCAGCAGTGCAGTCCAGGTCATGCCTATCACTGCACTTCCATTAGCATTCTGTAAGAGAAGAAGGTGACAGTGTTTGCCTGTCCTGCCACCATGCTGTGAGGAAAAAGAAAAAGCTGTAAATACTGGGCAACCATTCAGAAGCTGCAGAGATGGCAGCCAAATAAGTAACTTCCACAGTTTGAGCTGATCTCTGTGTTTGTGGGCACAGTGTGTGCTTAGGAAGCGTTGTGTTACACGTAGGGGAATAGCATCTGTGCATACTTCAGCTTCAGACACAACCATCTGCTGCTCCATTTGGGGCTGCTGGAACCTGTCCAGTCTCTTGCTTGGGATATTACAGCTGAGACAGAAGCCTGACCACAAACAACAGAAGAACTAGCCTGCCTCTAGGTGCTATCATTTGGAACCATCCTACTGCCACCACAGATGGAAAGATGTCCTTGGTGAAGTATTTCCAAACTGCCACAGATACAGAAATATGGCTCTTCACCTTGCATTGATGTGGAAGTGACACAGGAGGATTGCTTGGATGATCTTTCTCCTTGTATCTCAGGATTTTCTTTCCAGTACTCTGGCTATTTCAGGACAAAGACATGAAGTCTCTTCAGACTAAGGATAAAGAATCTTTGATAACATTTATAGTTCTGAGATTAAAAGTCCAGAGTGTCACTGCAGGTGATGTTGGGGATTAAGACAGAGTACTATGGCAACCTAATGAGATTAGTCTTTAGAACCAAATCCTGAAGTTAATTCCATCAGCGATTACATCAGTCTGGATGCACAGGGATGAACACCTGGAGATAGGAGATATATAACAGTCATGGGGAAGAACGTGACTTCAACGAAGAGAGAAAAAAGTTGCATTTATTTTTATTCATAAATGCACTTGTTCAGACCATTCTAGCATACTAATTAGCACAAAATTTGATGAAGGGCTGGAAGTTTCCCTTTGGGCACTCATGAGAGTTATTGCTGTCCTTTCTGGGAAGGAAGCAAAAGGCTCAGAGTGCAGCAGTTCTACCCTCTAAGACAGGAGATATCTCCCAAATAGAACTTGCTCCCTGATAACTATTTAGCCCCTGTGAAGTTTGGCTCATATACAGCGGTGAAGAGGGGTCAGCACATGTTATATAATGCTCAGAAATACCAAAATAGGCACATCGTGAGGAAAGTTACAGGCTTTACTCTTCTGAATCCTGAGAAATTTGTGAAATTAACTTCTGTCTAAAAGACAGTCTCCAGTGCTTTGCCTTAGCCTTCTTTATAACCTTTCAACAATTTTGTGCTATTTCCCGTGAGTTTGGTATTGACAAATGTGCAGCCCTAATTACAGCTCCAGCCAGACAAAGGGGCCATCTAGCTCAGCATCCCATGTCCATCAGTGTTAAATAGGTAATGCTTAGGCACAAGTATAAGAACAGGTGAAACATATAATGGTGATTCCCAAGGATAGGATATTTCTCCAAACCATACATGTGTCTTCATGGCTTCTGTAGTAGTCAGGTCCTGAACCAGTCAGCAAAAACCTCAGCAATGCTATTCCAAGGCTAGCTAGAAAAACACCCCAACATTGGCATTAAACTTCCTATTTTACCTAAATTGTGGGGCAAGTTTCTGCAGCAACCTGTCTCCAAGAGTGCAACTGTGTTTCAGATCGAAGAAGGTGTTAGTCTCCATGAGTCTGTAGTCATTGCACCATGGGGTTAAGTGTCTTTTTGGCCTTAGCTCAAGTGCCCTTTGTTTGGCATCTTAATTCTAGCATGCCAGAAGAAAGGCAGTGCTACCCTGCTTCATTTGTATGCGCTACAATCTTTCTTTATCTTTAATACCATTATCTTTAATCCTGTCACAATTATATTTTCCATGATTCTGTCAACTGACTACTGATACCTAGAAAAGATAAGCAGAGTGTTGTGTCAGTCCTTGCTGTTATCTTGCAGGCAGAGGGATCTGAGAGAGGCACGTGCCTGCCACACACAGCCCAGCGATGAGTGAGACCCCAGCTGCCAACCTCAACACTGCAGAAACTCCAGCTGGTCCCACCACACCGCGCAAGGGGCCCCCTAAGTTCAAGCAGAGACAGACAAGGCAGTTCAAGAGCAAGCCCCCCAAAAAAGGAGTAAGAGGGTAAGGGAATTTTGGAAAGAAAAGAAACCATGCTAGTTGAGTAGCTCCCCACTGCTACTGTTGTGCTTCTGTGATACTCTCTTCTCTTGGGCAAGGAGCCAGAGGGCTTTCCCCTGCCCCCCGGTGCCATCAGCTCTCCAGCCTGGAGCTGCTTCTCTTCTGCTCCCTACCCACAATTCTTCTTCCTTGGTTGGAGCTTTAGGACATCTCCCCCTTCCTTGCTGCTTACCCAAACTCGCTCCTTACCTGCTCTTTTCTCTCTTAGGTTTGGAGATGACATCCCAGGCATGGAGGGACTGGGCACAGGTAAGCTCTGCAGGATGTTGTTGTCATGCCCTGCTTTAGCACTAGTGCAGACAAACTCGATCATGGGAGAGGATTCTGGGGTGGCCTCTGTTTCCCTGGCCTGTCTACAGCCCTCAGGGTCACCACAGAAAACAAGTTCTACCTCCCCAAGCTGCCACGTTCATGCTTGTGCTTACACACACTACAAGAAGGAAAGGACATTTATGCATGCTTCAGCTTCAGACTACTTACACTGGGCTGCAGAAGTGCTTGTTTGTTTTCTGCTAATACTCTGGCTAGGAATTTCAGCAGCATGAGGTTCTCAAAGAAATGCTACATGCTAAGCTATTAATATCAAAAATCACAGAAACTAAATCCCAGATGATTAAGTATTTGTGTTGTCATCAGAATCCTAATTTTAAGAATTTTATTGTACCCATCTGGGCTTGAGAAACATGCATTGGATGAGCTGTAGCCAGTCAGAACTTTGAAATATTGATAGTGAGAGAGTTACAGATCCTGAATATTGTAGGCCAAATTATTCAACATCGGATTTAAAACTGCACGTCTTCAAGGAGATCACAGTTTGGCTACTGGTAATTTATAAGAACAGGAGACACCACATAACTGGAACGAATTTTTACACCGGTTTACATAGTCACTGAAGAGACTAGGAAATGCTGGCTTGCCTTTGCTCACAGAGAGAAAGTACACTGATCTGGTTTGGTCTGGCAGGTAGTTCCAGACTTGCAAAGCTCATCTGCCCATTTAACCTTCAAATGGAGTCTCAATCTTGTTAATGTTTCCTGAGTTAATCAGCCTTTCCATTAATAAAAAATAAATCCAAGGAGTGCATTGACAAGAACTCATTTGTCATTTTCTCTCTTTTGCAGATATCACGGTTATTTGCCCATGGGAAGCTTTCAGCCATCTGGAACTGCACGAGCTGGCCCAGTTTGGGATTATTTAAGGTGTCAGCATTTCTACTGGTGTCACTTGGTGACTCCACAGATCCCAGCATGGTCTTCACCACCTTTGACACTTATTTTTGGCCCTTATATCCACTTGCTAATGGCAGGGTGGTTTTGTAAGAGCTAGTTATGAGAAACTTAACTTTGCAAATTAATTTGGCAAAGAAGTTATTTGGGACCCTGAGCAGACCTCATGCTCCATGTGACGAAACTACTGAAAAATGTCTTAATGCCTCCCTGCACCATATTCTTTCTTCACTCACTGTCATAGACCTTCAATGTTCATGGTGATACGGGGAGGCTGTATTTGAACTTTTTTCCCTGATTAGCTGAGATATTGCGTGCATGTATGTCCAGACATAATTAAACCAGTCCATTCTGTTTTCTTCCTTCCTTCTTTTTCTTCAGCTTTCTATATAGAATTTCCATGGGTAGGTCTCCATGTTATTTGGGCCACCGATTATTTGCTCAGAGTAAATTTATAGAGAACAGCATTAGAGTCACCAGTCCAGACATTAGGCTGTTGTCCATAGGAGATCCTTCCGCAGGGGCTCACCATGAGGAACATGCTGCTAAGATTTATCTCATCAGCAAATGGGGAAAAGGGCTTGCAAGTGCTGTCTCTGCTGTACTGCCCACAAGCTATGAACCATGGGAGTCTGGCTGTTCTCGTAATGTTAAATGAAAATGTGTGTGTCTGAGATCAATAGCTAAGTGAATTAATCCTATTATTCATTCCTTTGTGGTTGCAATTCCAAGGAGAAGCACTCCAAATGATGCTGTGTTTCCTTTCCTTTGATAGGAAGCCCTGTGTGACACTTGCACTGTCCCCATGCCCATACATATTTACATGAGGCATTTGCTCCCCAGGACACGCTTGCTGCTGATTAAGACAGAGAATCCTTATGATCTGTCATCAGACTGTGCCAGCAGTCCTGCCACATCCAGTAGAAAATGGTATTGCAGTAATTGCTCCCTCTTCCCTGTGTTTAGCCAGGGACATGCCTCCCTTCACACTGCCCCTCATAAGCAGGAAGGCTTTTTCTCTCTTCGCTCCCTGGCAATTTCAAGCTCTGGAGCTTGTTTGGACAAGCAGGCAAATGGCGTCCCCAGAGAGAAGAGCAGAGCAAGCGGGGAGGCAGGGGAAGGGTAGGATATGTACTTGCAAGCAAGCACAGAGCGAATCCACTTAACTCCATCGATCTGTGTCTCCTGGTCCTGGCAGCCTGAGTGCTGCCGAGCGGTGAGGCACCCGCAACCACTTAAATGTTCGGGGAAGGCACCGAAATTCCCTATGGCCCTGGCATTAAGGAAGGGCTTTTGGCTTGTTTGCAGGCAGGGAGCAAGTTTATTGTAGCTATATTCATAAGAGGAGGTGGAATTTTTAATCATTGCCTTTAGCTTGAGAAGCCTCGTTGCATAAGAACTGCCTCCCCCTATCTTATCTTTCCTATGCTGAACATGTTCATGGGAGCAGGGAGTGATTGTGGAGAGAAGAGCAAATCCTGTCTAAACGATTGATCCCCATGCATAAAGCATTGCTATAAAACCATGGCAGTGCTATAGTTATCTGCCACTGTTATTCCAGAAATAAAAGCTAGCAGTTTTCAGCTAAAATATAGCTTGAGCACCAAAAGCTAAAGGAAATTAATTTCTGTTGGCAGTCCAGAGTACAGCTTTTATTATTCAGCACTTCTGCCATTAGACACAGCAGTAAATCACGGAGTGGTCCAGAACCACAGCACTATCACAGCGCAGAAGTCATGTACCATATAGCTAATTACTGCCCACAGCTATTTCCTTGGGCAGAGGCAGTCTGTCCTTTCCACTTACTTCCAATTTCTCCTGCCTTTCTCATCTTTTCATGCTTTTCTTCTTTCCCTAAGTGTTCTTTATGTAAATGACATTTTATTTAGTTTTTACTATAGGGAACTGATTTCATTTTTTCAAGCTCATGTACTAGCCCTCTCCTTCTGCAGTTAAATGTGAATGTTCCTAAAGCAATACTCTCATGCTCTCCTTCAAATTATGTCATCCTGTTACATATGATTCTTATTCCACCTTCTCAGTCTGTCCTCTTCTCTCTGGGAAAAGACCCACTGGATCCAGTTTTGAATCCTTCAAGCTGGCTGCCCCTATTATCATCGAGTTTTCCCTTTTTAAAGCCTTTTTAAGGATGAGAAAAACAAGAGAATGACATTTTAATTAGTCCTTTTGCTCCCTTTTCATCCCAGGCCTTGGGAAAGCAGTCCAAAGACAGTTAGATATTTTGTCAGAAAACACTGGGGTGAAAGCAAAATTTTCCTTAGTCCAGGGACTGAAGCTTCAGCAAATCAGAAGGTCCTGGTGTAGTTCCACATCTGATTGCCATATCCCCAGTTCCCATCAGAGAACTACTCCATTCTTCTTCCTAGAGGCGTCCAACAGGAATGCACACATAACCCAGCTCTCATGCCTGGCTGATGAGCTGTATCAGAAGTTGGATGCTTTGAGTCAACAGTTTGTTAGTTATTTTAAAAATAATTTCTATTCATTAATAGGGATTACATTCATTCCTTTACTTGTAAGGAATTTTGAGACCTAGAAGAAGAGTCTTAAAACATGCTCACAGTTGTTTTGTCTGAGGTTCTGAGTTTTTTCTAATGAGCTATAATTTCTGAAACTTCCGTTTTTCAGTGAGACATGGCTATGGTGCAAGAAAACAAATGTGTTAAAGTAGCTTATTGAAGGACTTCAGTCTATATGCATTATAATATGTTATTGTCTGTTATTTTACTATAAAAAGATGTCAAAAGGAATAAAAATTAATAAAAAATGTTTAAAAAATCCTAAGAATTTAGTTTGACTTGCTTACAAAATATACCCAGCGAAAGGCAGATGACTTAGCTTTTCTTCCTGAAATCCTTTCCTGGGGAAAGCCCTGAAAGTCACTCATCACTTTCCATTAGAGAAAAACAGCTATTTATCTCCAAACAATAGGCAATAAAGACTGACTGTGATATCATCTGAGAAGCAGTTTTTTCCTGAGTGATGACTGGTATATTCTCCCAAAAGCGTTGCACATGGTTTCCTTCAGGCTGAAATCTTTTGGCCAGTTACATCTTCTGGGACTCTGTGCAACTAAATGTCAGCGTGTTTTCTACCCTACAGCAAAAAATTGCTGAGATGTGAATGCCACTTAGTTCCTTCTCATTGCCATTGTCATAAATAACGAAGCCCAATTCAAATTAAAACAAGTATAAAATTTATTTTATGTCCGAGAGTTCGAACACGCAATGCCACAATCGAAAAGGAAACAGTACCAAGCCCGGGGTTGGAACTGGGTGAACACAGGTCTGACCTCTATTGCATCAGACCTCCCTATGTTCACCAGGGTTGCTTCTAACAGTTCACTTTTATACAGTTTTGCCCATAACGTCCAGATCTTGGGTATTGTTTTTGCCACCCAGCATATTCATGAAGGGTGCTATTCATGGAACCGAGGTGGACAAAACGTATCCTGTCTTTGATTAATTTCTCATCACCGGGGGATGTTGTCTGATGACTCGTGATGTTCCTTATCTTGGGTCTTGATTTGACCATTAACACTCAAGCTGGGAGTGGATTTTCGGAGATTGCATCAATCAACTCTGCCGGGAAGTTCTCCTCGGGAATGTAGATAGCAGGAGTCAGCTCAATGCTTTCTTGATGAGCCGTCATTCTCCATAGCTCTGTTTTGTGATGCAAAATTGGCTCCCGGGTGAGGCTGCAACTTTCCAGGGGCAAGTTATGCTTGTTTTAAAATTGGTTATAGCTTAACTTTAATACATATTCCGATATTACATATTTGAGCATGAATTTCACACATTCATTTGTAACACCATGACTGCAAGACAGAGCTGCAAACACTCATCTCCTCTTGCTTATTGCTGTTGCTGAACTTTCTGTGTTCACAGGGGTTTGAGGATGGTCAAGTGCAATTGCCTCCTGGTGTTACGCTGTCAAATCTCAGCGTTTGAAATGTTTTCTTTTGTGCCGTCTTTGGAGTTTTTTTCTTGCAACTCATCACTGAGTGTCCAATTGAAAGTCTTTTGTCTTTGAATGTTCTCTATCCTGTGAGAGACAAATATGAATTGTCCAGGAGTCACTTTGTGAGGGCTTTCTATAAACCCCTTCCCAACCGCATTTTGAAAGCCAGGAAAATATCTTCTCACATGGTTATGTCTATTTAAAGCAGTAACCAGCTTTTAAGATTTAGTCCCATCCTCACTGATCCCAGTTTCTGACTCTAGTGAGAAAGTTAATTAACCCCAAATCTCGGCAAGAAAAGAAGAATGAACCTTGGGAAAAGTGAGAAGCACTTGTCTTGCTCCCCCCTCTCCCCCATTCCCCCACAATATCTAAACCACCCCAGGAATTTCAGTTAAAAATAAAATAAAAAAAATTTAAACCCCAAACCCACCGTGTAAATTGGATTCTTCAGGGAATCTGAAGATCTTTAGTGCAAAATTACCATCCTCCAACAGTTTTCAAATCAGCACCTTGGTATCAAGCCACTGTCATGTTTTCCTGTGGTATTGATCATTATGGTGTAGGCTGAAAAATGTACCCTGACAATATCACTCTGTGTTTTGTGGGGCATTTTTCTATTTTATAAACAGGATTTTGAGAGTTAGGTAAATTAAGAGTACCCACGACTTTTAGATTTTCAAAACCTGATTTTTCAGACTATTTAACATTTTATCTTGAAGTGCAAAATGCAGCTGTCATTAGTTGTGGTTGCAGCTGTTATTACTCATTAGTGAATCTCATTCTCTCTGAGTCAGATCTCACTCAGACAGTAACATCTAGGGCCTCAGCTTGGAGGTCTGAGGAACAAGAAGTCTGTATTTTTGAGAGGATTTATGTAATGCTCCTTAGGGTGGGCAGGTTATTCCAGCCAAAGTCTGTTTCAGTATCACCACACCACTGTGATGCAAATCTAGACAGATTTGAAAAAATAAAAAAAAAAGAACAGAAGATTATGTAATTAAAATAAAAGATAGTATCACATGCTTATAAATGTGCTCAACTCTGGAATTTCCTCATACCAGACTGCTTAACTTTGAAATCTTACTCCCAGTCCCCATAGTGCTGTCAGGGCTGTTGAAGCTGGGATCAGCTTAGTACCCTATTGTTAGGCACCTGCACTTGCAAAATTTGTTCTGACAGCCCAAGGCAGGGAGCATTTATGGCTTTGAGCTTTTTCCACACCAACTGTGATCCACTAGGAGGGAGTGGGATGGCTGAAGACTCTGTGCTGTGGTTGTATAAGGATTGAATTCTGGCAGTTGCAACTTTCAACTTACCTTTCACATGTGCTCTCACATTTTATGTTGTTCCTCTTCTTGAAGTTTAGCATAACTCTGGTGAGAATTTTAGTCATTGCTGCTCCTGCTGGGTGAAAAGAATACCTTCTCTATCAAAGCTCATTGCCTTCAGGAATTTTCAAACACTTCCTTGCCTCTGGCATTTTCCTGAGGGCCTCTCACATTCCTGAAGCTGTAAATGAAGTGACTAAGCATAGCAGTCACCGGCACATACTCAACATACAACAGACTGTCCAGATGGCAGAGCGGAGAAGGGATATGACAGAAATAGATGAACTACACTACCCTGGGAAGAGTAGACTTTAGACAGGGGGCACTGGGAGGGAAGAATGCTTTTGATACCCTGAGAGCTTGGCCAGGACAGCAGTCAGCACAGGAAAAGTGCACAGGAAGGAAAGATTCCTTCAAGAACACAGAGAACACGGAGAAGGAATGTGGTGAAGCCCCAGAAAGCTGCCTGCCAAAGCTGTACACTGCGGTTTGCCCTGTGGTCTGTGCCAGACAGGGAGGTTATAGCAGCTGACCAAGGAGCACTTGCAGGAATTCTGAGTTTGTTATGATACTGAAAAAGAGCATCCACACAAGGCACAAACTACCTACAAAGCACTGAGCAAGCTGAACTTGGTCCCTTACAAGAGACCTTGATCTCTCTGGAAGACAGTGGCTGCACAACCAACCAGGAAGAAAGGGAGCTTGGCAAAAGACACATCAAAGTGTGGGAGCTCCAGACTACCACCACAATGACCATGTAATCATGGGTGACAGAGTAGGGAAGCAGGAATAACATCAGTGGGAGAACCTGTATCTTGTGCTATTAGGAGAACTCAATAAACACGTTTTACTTCCCCTCACCTCTGNGCCTCTGATGGTCGTTGATGTTCTTTGCATATCTCTCGTGCATCCTCCCAGCCAGACGAGCTATCAAACCTATCCTTCTAAAACAAAACGGAGGAAATTCCTTCCCAAAGCAAGATTTAGCTAACTCTTACTAAAGAAACAGAAATAGAAAATTTTTAAAGATACACAGTTTCCAACAACAGGACACCAAAAGGAGCAACAGATAGAAATTCCAGGATCATTAAAAGCCCCACCATTGTAGGCTGCTGGAACACATCTCTTGGAAGTCTGACCTATGCAGGCTTACAGGGGCTGTAGAGGGGCACAATATGCTATAGGCATGTGGGAGGCAAGGCCAATTCCTCAGCCATATAGAGGTTTCTGCTCCACCAGTGACCTGAGGCACAAACTCCCATTGCTTGATCAAAACACCACATTGGTTTGTCTCGGCACAAGGAGAAGGCAAACCCATTTGCTCATCTCACAAGAGCTATCTAGATTCAAGCCAGTTCAAATCTGTATCATCCAGACAGCTGCTGGCGTGAGCATAGGAATCTTGCATCTGTCTGAAGCAGCGAACTGGCTCCAGGACTGAAAGTAAGGGAGGAAAAGTAACAGAAGGCCAACCATGTGGAAAACAAGAAGTTGTATTAGATCTGGCTTTAGCAACTGCAGTTTCACCTGAAACATTTTCTGGGATCAAGGTCTTTCCGTGCTAGGCACTTTGTGAGTACATCACTGTGAACTAGTGAATTAGTTATAACCCTAGCCTCCAAGCGTGTCACTCCTGCCTGTGGATACTGAACTTCACTAATAAGGGAGCATTGCAGAGATGCAGCACAGTCAGTCTTAGAAATGTCAGTACATGGCCAGGTCCCATATAGACAGCTGGGATGAGGAACACGCAGATGGAGGCATTGGGGAAAGCCCTTTCAAACACAAACCTTAAGCTAGATGAGCTGGTAAGCACCAGTCTCAGACAAGAGCAAAGGGAAAGCAAGTCAGCAGTTACATTGGAATGAAATATGGTCAGCAAATGAAGCAATTTTCAACTAAAGGTGCCTGTACTGAAGGAGTACCACAAGGAGCTATATTATGATAATCTGAGAGGATCTTAACACCATTGCACCCCCATCCAGAAGGCTTCATTCAGTTCTAGGCATTTTGAGGACAGAAGCTGATAAACTGTTCTGTACTTTGAACTCATGTAGAAGGGGGATGAAGAGTAAACAAAAATGAAGAAAGGAGGGGAAAGGACTCCACAGGCATCAGGGAAGTTGTTCTAGTATACACAGCCTCCCTTAAATAGTCAAGTGGAGTTATGATTCCCACCTGGAGGTAGCTGTAGGGTATAGGTAACAAAGGAGGACAAGTATTAGGAAGGAAAACTTGGCAAAAAGGACAAACTCTCTGACAATATCATCAAAATATTAAAGTAGCTGTTATCAAGAAGTCCTGACAAATACCTTCCTTGGGAAAGCTGGGCTCTTGCCCCATGGGAACTGGGAAGGCTCTGATACTTAGTACATTTGTGACTGCACTGTAGGAAGCATCCAAGAATCCCCTGCAGAGAACATCTAGTACAGAACAGGCATAGTTCCTGCAGGGTCAGGGCAGCCACGCCAGGCCATCTCCATTGCTTTTGTCTCTCAAGCTGTACACCAGTGATGTATGGAAAGTAAGTTTGCTTTTCATATGGAATTCGTGCTCGATCATTACAGTATCAAAGCTAAATACATAGGAACCTCTGTTTAGCAGCCGTCTGTAAACTTCCAATAACAAGACACAAAGTAAGATGCCAGAGTCTCAGCTGCTGAATAATAAATATGAAAAAATGGAAAAATCTAAAGCTCAAAACAAAGAGTATGGAAGTACATGAGACATTTTCATTTCACTCTTCAGTGAGAACTGCTTCTTTGGAAAATACAGTAAGATTTTAACTCCACATCCTACCAGGTGTGCCAGAGTTCTCACTTTGGAAGGCACAATGTGCAGCTCCTTGTGTGTAATGCTATGATATGTAATATTTTTTTCTTTGCTTCAGTCTGGAACCATTTCCCTGAAAAGTGGAATAAAGCTTTGAAGCTTTATCCCAGCCATGTAAACTTTTTGCATTCATTCATCGTAATGCCTAATCCCATTTTAATCTTAATAAGCTCTTTAGTGCAATAACATCCTATGGTATTAAGGCATACAACTTAATTCCTTGAATTGAAGCCAGGACTCTCTTTGGAGTTTTTGCACTGACTTCCATAAGCTTTGGATCAGGTCAACCTCCAAAAAAGACCCAACCTACTGCAAATCAGTGAACTACTTACTGAAAAGGCTTTATGGTTTTATAGTCTCTTACAATAGTTTTTCTATGTATATAAAATCTGAAATGTGTAAGAATTTCAGAACTTCAAGCAGCATTTAACTGGAATACTTAGCTACCCTGATCCCAAGATGCTCTTGATAAACTCTTTAGGAAGAAATATTTCCTTACCCTCACGACCCTGGCCCAGGGCTGATATGGTGATCCAACATCAGAAGCTTGAAGTCTTTGGGTGCCTACTCTCAGAAGAACTTTATCTCTTGATTTATCTAAATGAGCCAATTATGAACTGGATTCCCAAGTTCCTTCAGACAAAAATGATAGAGATAAATTTAATATAAACTAAATTGCAAACAGGAGGAAGTTGTTGCTATTTTTAATTATTTAGTTACAGAGGAAATTTTAAATCACCTCTTTCAAAGGTCTGAGAAAAGTCATACTGTGGGGATGACCTGGAATTTCTCTCTGAACCTCAAAAATGTCCCAAGTATTCCCAAGAGTACAAATCCTTTGGCTTATTTTCAAACTGTAATTGTGGCTGGCAGCTACACAACAGTTCAAAACCCATTCTCTGCCCTTCATGTGTCTTCACTTTGACATTATTTAAAAATGAGAAATCTGTCTCATAGCCCCTTCAGTCCCTCGAGCTTTGTGACAAGGCACTGAATATACACAGAGAGGGTAAATCAGTCCAAAGCTCAGACACAAATCCAGATCAAGGGGATTGCTTTAAAAGTTGCTGCTCACTGACTGGGTTAGAGAAGGTGATCTCTTTGGCTGCTCCAATTGTCAAGTAAAATACAGTTCATGGTGTCTTAGGCTTGCAGATACTGTCTCTGCTTGCAGCAAACTCAGAGCAAAAGCGTAACTCATTGCTGCAGCTCAGCTGCTGAACAGTACTCAGAAACCCGAAACAGCTTCATTATTTTTCATCAGGGGTCCTTAACCCCTGTTTGGTTTACTAAAGAAATGGCCAAAAGGCCATTTCATGAGACCTAGAAATGTCTTCATGGGAACATATTTCTGATAGGAGATGAGTCTTTCTTACATGTGGCAGAAAAGTAAAATCATATCTGGTGGCTGGTTTGGCTAATTCAGATAAGAACCACATTGCTAATTTCTCATAGAGGCAATAATGAAACTCAGAAACAACTTTCTACATGATCTGTGCCCTGCAGGTCCTCAAACCAAGAGCGTGTGACAGGAAGGTGGATAGATATGCTGAGGGTAACATCTGTGACTCAGGCACTTCAGAGCTCTTGTGCAGGACCACTGGAGAATCTTTCAAGTCAGAACTGTACAGGATGTCATTAGGATGATACCAGCTGTGTTTGACAATCTATACCCATTTTACTCACTGGTTCACGGGTGGGATCCCATGAGCAAGGACTGTGTTTAAATGCGATGACCTGTATACTCACATAAAGGCATTTGGAAGAATGGAGATTGGCATGCATGTTAAACTAATGCCATTGAGCCTGATACAGGCACTGCAAAATTTCTAGCCTATTGCTATGGAACAGGCAGTAGATAAGTAGAAGTTACTGGAAGTTGATTAAGTAAATTTCCTGTGGGCAGATAAAATAACCTTAACAATTACTATGTTCTAGCAGTAGTTTCAAGATTAAAAAAATACACTTCACAGCCATTCTCTACACATAGATCGGAACCACAACTGTTGAAAATTGACTTTGTTTCCATAAGTCACTATACATTTACTGCAGCTGGTCACAAGATCAACTTTCTGGGTCCTTGGGAGAAGCTCAGGTGGTCTTGTATGCACTGTTTCAAAGAACAGTGTTTTCTTCCAGCAAGTAGTCTCTTTCCACATTTTGTTTTTGAGGCATACTTTTCCAAGTGTTAACCTCCAGCTTCTCCAGACTGTTGGCAGCTGAACCCATCTAGGCTCATTGAAACAATGGGGCTGAGGGTTTTACTGTGGAGAGAGACATAAAGTCCTTAGTCTTCATTACATAATTAGCAAGAAGGAACATTTTAGAGAAGATGAGGTAGCTGTTGGTTCAGTATTTTAGCCATCTATGGCAAACCAGAGGAGAGTGCCTCACACTCGCTAATATCTTAACTAAGCATATGACATTTTATGGGTTACTCAAAGCAAAGTTAAGGTGGGAATTATTGCCTCAGAAAAGCTGGCAGGACACACCTAGGATGGAAACTGGGTGATTAACCCAGGAGGTGTTGTGCCTCGCAGGTAGGGTCCACACTTGATATAGCAGAAGCAGAGGGAAAACTGCAGAATCTCAAAGAATTAAAAACAGAGAGATGCTACTAATTTATTTGTAGCAAATAAGGTTTCATTAACGGGAGGGTAGCCAGGACACCCCTATACCCTCAGAGCAAAGTCCAGCTGCAGAAGAAAGGCCATGTCTTGGATTTGCAGTCAGGAGCAGCATGCACAGGCTGTGACTGACCTGGCATTGCTCTTGCTCCAGTGCTAGAGGTAGTGAGCTGCAGGTGTGGGAGGGGGCACCCTCTACAATTCTCACTCCCCATGCCCTGTACTCAGCTGCCTCCTTTAAGCTCCCTTTGGAGGATGGTGACAGTAGCTGCCAAACATGTTCTGCTCTCTTGGGGTCCCTGATGTGCTTGCACTGGTTCTGCCTGCTGTTCCTCTGAGGGTTACCATGCCTGGCTTCCCTGGCTTCCCCTCTCACACAGTGCTGGGTGCTCAGCTCCCGGCCTGCCAGACTTCAGGAGATGTCTGCACAGAAATGTCCTTATTGAGGTCACAGCCTTGTATGGTTAGACAGTAATGCAGTGGTGTATTGTGAGAACTGGAGCTATAGGTACAGAAAATAAGGGTGATTTTGGTATGTTTTCCCACTCAAATTTTTATTTAAGTTTTGGGTGTAGTACCTGACATCTGAATGCAGAGTGTAAGGAGTCCAGCTGCCTCCCACAACCCACCCTGTCATGCAGAAGAGGAACAATACTACAGTATCTGGTGCCAGGAGCAGCACAGAGGGGTCCAGGATGCTCATCCACAATGATGTCTCTGTATCTCAGGATAAATTCTCCCTACATGGAAATATTTCCTAGAGCAGGAAAATGAATAGTAAGCCCCTCCCCAGCTGCTGGGATGGGCTTACTTGGAAAAAAAGCGGTGTTATAACATGAGTTTCATCTTTTGGCAGCTGTTCCATAAATAAGAACTTTCTCTTACTGGAAGCAAAGACAAGGGGTTTTTGTGAAAATATTTTGTACTTTTAACACTATCAAGTACTTTCCGAGTTCTCCACAACTGCAGAAGAAAACAGCTGCTGGGTCCTGGTTTTGACCAGAGAAAGTCATAGTCATGACTTTGAATTATACAAGCACAGATATACAAATAGCTTGTTTTTATTTACTTTGTTTTCGAAATCTATAAAAATAAACATCTTCAAGACTATGAGGCTTTGCCAAAAGTTAAAAATATAACTGAAGAAGAAAGTAACAGCCACAGACTGTTCCTAACCCAAATATAACATAAAAACCCCCCAACCCAGCCACAAAAGAGGAATTCTAACCAGTGTTTTCTACTCTACAAACTCACTTACCCCTCACCTCACCTCACCAAAAAAATTTTGAATGTAAAAAGAAATTAAGAACATAATTCATTATCATACTCTAAATACCACATAGGCCTTTTGTTGTCTATCAGGTTCTTTTTGCCATGCATGCTCCATTGTCTTGACCTAAAAACCACATCTTCTGTCTCAAATAACCTATTAAAGCATTTGTGAGGCATCACCCTGATTTTTCTGCTGAGGGGCATACTGTGTCCCAGGAAGCTGCAAGGCACAAGCAAAGATAATTACTAAATGATTCTTAGTCTGTGGTCTACAGTCTGCAGGGACGTCATGAACTATTTCTAAAGAATCCAGGAAAAACAGTCAAGACAAGCAAGATGCTTGTCACTATGCTTTGATTTCATGGTCAGTCCTTTAGAAAAATTTTTTGAAATGTTTAGGGAAAAGATAAAAGAAATCATCCAAGGTTGTAGGCAGTCTAGAAAAGTCCATGAAGCCACCTAAAGAGCAGGAACTTGTTTCATACATACTACTTTCCGGACTATAAGTGTTTCAACTAGCTGAAACATGAACCTATGGTGATTTTATATAGCTTCTCAGCAGCATTTTGCAGTCCATGTAGAATTCTTGCCGCTGCACCAATTTTCTCAGCAGCATCCATGCCAGATAGCTTAAAGCTAGTGCAGTGGTTTCATCACCTTTTCAGTGCTACTTTATTTGAGCTGTTGTCATTTCAGTGAGTCAGGAGGCTTTGCTTTTATCTTGAAAGTAGGAACGTTATTGAACTCTTTGTTTTTTGCATTGTAGATCTTCTATGCTGATTTACACAGCCAGCCCCAGATCTTCTCGACTTGTTAAGCATCACCAGATCTACTCCGTATAGTCCTAATCTGGGTACAGTTGTCTTGCAACAGAGAGACTAAAATAACCTCAGCTGCGTTAGTATTTGTCATGTTGTCTGTTATATCATGCTCTGTTTGGTGCAGAAACGGGCAACAGAGCCTGGTGCAAAAGTTGCAGAGTTAATGCCCAGCAAAATAGTTCTGCATTGGGAAACAGCCTAACACCTCAGCACAGCAGCCTGGTCAGCTAATTTTCTTGCAGAGAAAAGGAGTCACCAGTGAAATTGCTGTGCTGTTCTCTAGGTTCAGACTGCTACCTCAGCATAGCACTGCTCAGGTATTGCAGCTCCAGCTGGAGCTAGCCCAGTATATCTGAGCTATGAAATACAGAAATGACACCCATGTACTAGTCCAGAAATCACTGAAGAGATGATGAGTATTTTACACAGACCACATCACCTTTAGACAACATGTTTCTGTAAAGAAGTAAGTGAACAAACAGCAAAATATTTTTCCGTCTCCTGTGCTGTGGAAATATAAATCCAAGTTCATGGTCTTTAACAGGCTAGCCAATCAGGATAGCTGATCTCTAAATGCTCCTGCTTATTGATGCAGTGCTGTAGGATCAGAGCTTGCCATCAGTGGGCATATACTGTCTGCTCACCTTCCTGTTTTAAATAAATGCATGAAATTCATGCTCAAATATGTAATATCGAAATATGTACTGAAGTTAAGTTGTAACCAATTTTAAAACAAGCATAACTTGCTCAGGGAAAATTGTAACCTCACTCGGAAGCCGATTAGCATCAGAAACCAGAGCTACGGAGAATGACGGCTTATCAAGAAAGCATTGAGCTGACTCCTGTTACCTACATTCCCGAGGAGAACTTCCCGGCAGAGTTGATTGACGATCTCCGAAAATCCACTCCCAGCTTGAGTGTTAATGGTCAAATCAAGACCCAAGATAAGGAACATCACGAGTCATCAGACAACATCCCCCGGTGATGAGAAATTAATCAAAGACAGGATACGTTTTGTCCACCTCGGTTCCATGAATAGCACCCTTCATGAATATGCTGGGTGGCAAAAACAATACCCAAGATCTGGACGTTATGGGCAAAACTGTATAAAAGTGAACTGTGAGAAACAACCGGGGTGAATGGAGGGAGGTCTGATGCGATAGAGGTCAGACCTGTGTTCACCCAGTTCCAACCCCGGGCTTGGTACTGTTTCCTTTTCGATCGTGGCATTGCGTGTTTGAACTCTCGGACACAAAATAAATTTTATATTTGTTTTAATTTGAATTGGGCTTTGTTATTTATGACATTCCCTTTTGTCAAACAAAACTTTTCACTCCCTAAAGCATCTTCCCCAGCAGCTTTTCTCACTTCCCCCCCTATTTCTGTGCTATTCTGGAAAGCTGGTCACTGTTCCTCCCAGCATTGGTGTCATATTGTTGCTTACAAGCAGCCTACATTCTACAATTTTGGGGTGTAACCTCAGAGCTAAGGAAGACTTCTAGTTGCACTGTATCTTACAGAGGTCTTTCTAAGATACAGGAGTCTTCAAAGCCTGGTTATTCCAGGGCATCTGTGTCCTGGATGGCTGAGTATTAAATCAGAAGCAATCTTTACTGCAAGTCACAAGCTCAGACTCTGTACTAACACTGAAATGCATCAGCCCTGATACCACTGGTCTTCCACCAGGCCCTAATCACCCTAGATGGCTATGCTTTCATTAACTGCTCCATTCTTTGAGTACAGCCAATCTCTGTGGAGTTTATAGCTAAGGAAAAATTAATTATGATTTCATTTTAAAAAATCAGAAAAAGTAATTGAGTTGGCAAGTAAACCCCAAGTTTACAAAACAGCCACACAGCCAGCAATGTCCAGTCAAGAGTGAGGAGGGTGGAGAAGGGATTAGACACATCAGCCCTACAACAAATACCATGTCCCTACCTTGTTCTTGTTCATGTACTGAGATTCCAAGGAAATGATTTAGAAAGCTTTTGAGTCAGACCTCTGCAGGCTGGAAATACCACTGTGGGCCTGCCCTGCATCCTTCCCTAGGGTTCACTGTTGGCAGATACCAGAAACACAGCAAAAGGGGTGTGAAACCTTGGGGCTGACCCTTGACCTATGTTCTGAGCTATTTCAGAAGCTGAAGAAGGAATTTCTCTTACTTCTGCTGCCCCTGTAGTTAGAAAAAGACTAGTGAAAAATGGCATGTGAAAAATCAGAGAAACCAATAGAAAACTGACAGTCTGGGTAGAAGACAGTGTGGGCACAAGCATAGCACTGGGAACAGCAGCAGGGGTTAGCCAAAGGGAAGGGGAGGACAGGGCAGAGAAGGAAGTTGTGGCGGAGGGGGAAAAGGGAGACAAATTGTTATCTGGGGCTTATGTTCTGCCCTAGAGGTGGTCAGCTCTGTGAACATGGTTATGACAGCTTCATAGAACAAGAAAAAATTGAGAGGAGCCTCTTCACTGGGCCAGGGTCACAGCCCCTGCAGCCCCCAGCCCCCTGATGGGGATTGGGTTAAGCATCCTGCATACATCTTCCTATGCTTAGTTAGACAGGCAGCATGGCACAGGTCTCCAAGGATGGAATTCATCTCTCCTGACTTTAGGTATCTGTAGCATGACTGCCGAGGGGGATCTAGTCAATAAAACCACTGGAGCTGAAGGATGTATTCATCTAACCAAACACAGGCATGTGCTTCAGCATGAGATGAGTTGTGCTCCAGTCGCAGCTACACTGATTAACTCTTCACAAACAAGGGAAAAAGCCTAAGGTGTCTAGCTCACACACGGACATTTGCATGTGATTAGAGGTGAGTTCTATACTCAGAATCCAAAAATAAAGTAGACTAGAATGCAGTGAGGACCAGCCCTGGCAAAACTGTGACAGTGAAAGTCACAACAACATATAGCTGAGGAATGTGGATAAAACCAAAACCTGTGGGAACAAAACAAATTCTGAAAGCACTACAATAACCATTGGTTAAATAGCACAATATTTGCTATAACAATTTTGCCATAACATCCAAAAACCTTTAGCAGGGTTCAAAGCCTTGCTGTGCTAAGCACTGCACAACTGTATAATATAAAAACATTCTCAGCAGACACTCGGAGATCATGTGCAGGAGCAGTAAGATCCATGTGTGGTCACCACCCATTTTCTGTGACTCTTTTTTTCCCCAACTGTTTCCAAAAGTTTCTCAGCATTGCCCATTTCTCTCAAGGGATTGTGCTGGAATACAGTAACATGATTTGGGCAAGCATTTGTGTTAAAACAGGGTTGCCTCAGAAAAAGGCATGTATTGTTGCTTGCAAATTTTCTGACATTGCAAGGCCAGGTTTGTACCATGATATTTCAGATTTCCTTTTAGGTGATCTCAGGTTGTTTCAACATGTTTCAAGAACTTCAGTCAAGACTTAAAACCAGATTGAATTTACAAAGAAAAATATTAAAATTATTCCCTAGTATGTGAGGAAACTTTTGTATATATACAAGAGCCAGAACCTTTGGAGAAAAATGGGAATAAACCATATTTACAGACCTCTTTTATAATTCAGCAAACACAGGAAGGAATTTAAACATTACAACAGGCTCAAAGCTTGTTAAAGAAAGCAGAAAAGTATTTTAAGCATTTTTTTACTTTTTCTGTACACCAGGCTTGAGTTCAGGTGTGTCAAGTATCCAGCTCCATGTATCTTCAAGAACTCTTATGTTCAGTCTTTAAAATAAGGACTTTTAAAATATTTTTAATCCATATAGAAGACTTGGAATACACAAGGGTTTCTTTGCAGTTGCAAATGAAATCTTCAAAGAAAGCCCAGGAGGCTTATTAAAGATGGAGCTGAGGGGGAAAAAAAAAAAAAAGAAAAAAGAAAGAAACCTAAGCATGGACACAAGAATCAGTATTGGCTGCTAGGAATGTGACGCTGTGAGACAGCCTGAGACAATAAAATGTCTGCAAAGAACAGAAAAGAACAAAGCAGAAATAAATGGATTTAAAGGAGCTTGCTTGACTTGGAGCTTCTCAAATAGCTGTAAAAATTCACAGAGATTTACCAAGTCCGTTAAGTGAGCCAGTTGTATAAGTATCCAGAGAGTATATTATTTTTGTTTAGCTAGAAGTATCTGGAATATATATATTCTCAAAGAGTTTGTTTTCTGTAAAATGGAGGATGCACATTTGAGAGTTGCGCAATCAAAGGGAAACATGGAAATTAAGTCAGAAATAGGAAAATGTGTCAATGGTTGCATCAGAGGGAAACAAACTAAACTGTTACTTTCAGAGCAGTATTTTACCGCTTCCTGAGCTATATTATAGCCAAAGGAAAACAGCAAAGAAGGGAGTCAGGACAATTTGAGACATGATTTATTTGGAACCTTCTCTGTAGCACGTTTAACATAAGCACGTTTCACTGCACTGCTAAGAATAGTCCTATAGAAACCGAGAGAAATTTAAAGTATGTGTGCATGTTTGCACTGGGTGAAAGGCACTTCATACAAACCAAGTGTACATTTTTGCAGCATAAAGTGACATTTAGACTCCTTCTTCGCCTCCAGGGACGGAGCCTTACTGACCAATGAATAGGTGTTTAAATCATTAGCACTGAAGAGAAAACCTTGCACAAAAGATGGACTTCGTGGAGGAAAAGGCAGTTCAGACTGTTGGTTATGGCTCTCAGTAAACAAATGACCATGAAAGTTGGTTCAACACAAATACTGATACTGTTTTTCTGGCTTTGAAATATTTAAACTGCATGCTGGAAGGTGTTTGAGCGTTCACATCTGAGCACTATGCCCAAATGAAACTGCTGCTATTTGTAGCACAGCTAGCACTTGTACATGGAAATGCAACAAGAAATGTAGGGCTCATCTTCACTGCAGAGTTAAATTAACTTTGTAATGTTGTAAATTGAATGTTGTTTTTATATTAAGTCCTGCTGACGCACAATAACATCACTCAAACATGATATAAAACAGACACAAAATAGGAATAAATTAGTGTTGCCAGCCCTCATGCATCTTCCCATAAATTCCATGCATCAAAAAAGGGTGAAATTCTGCCAGAATTCACAGTGAAATGGTTTACAGAACAATCTTCTGTATCTTTTCTGGTAATTGCAACCCAGACCAAAATTATTCCGGCAGTTGTCTGCCCCAGTGATCTGTCAGAAGCTCCCCTCTTTCATCTTAGAGTAGAAGCAGCAGAAGTAAATACTTCCCTTTTCTTCCCCAAAAAAACTGTGGGTTTGTGCACATTAATAGGGGCTTGCACACTGCCAGATCACTCTGCAGCACAAGTTTAATCTTGATCATGTGCGGACATATGACTGCATTTCTGTCAAACCAGACAGGGAACATGATGGAGTTTTCACTGTCTTTTTCTGTTAACACGAAGTTTATGTCAGCCAGGGGGGAGTGGATGACATCGGATCGCTCACAAAGATGAGCAGTAGGAAGTTAACCCCTTGTACTGCTCTGAACTGATCCGAGAGGGCAGAAGGAGTCTATAGCAGGTCAACACTGCAACCTGGGGCTGTGCCATTCTGGATGCCACGAGGAGAGCCCAAAAAGGAGGCCTGAAGGAGCCAGCCAAGGCCTCATAGCAGCACACAATCCCAGATGTCAGCTTACGCTGGCAATTTTAAAACGGATTTGCACTTGGCACCGTTGTTCAAATCATGTCCCACCAGCCTGTAGTGCTACTCTTCATTGCTTTACCTCACACGAGATTACCTCAGAGTGAAACAATTCCAAAAAATAGTTCTAAAATAACTCTGCCTGTACGCTGCAAATGTTCCACTGTAAGGTACAAGGCACACAGGACATATTTGCCTCCCTGGATCGAGAAGCCGAGAGCCACCTCCTGGCCTTCCCTGACAGACTGCTACCATCTCGTGGCCATTCTTGTTTTCGCTGTTGGCAACAACACCCGACCTCTTTAAAAGCCAGTTCTGTTTTCCCCTGTTCTCTTAGCTGTTCCACTAGAAATAAATGATTCTTAGGGAAAGTAGCAGCAAACCCTAAGCACTTTAGGTGTACTGTGACACTGTAGAAAGAATAAGATTTAAGAAACATGTGTCAAACACATTTTTCATAAAGTTTACATAAGGATCTGAAAATAGCACCTATCACTTCATTTTGAAAAAAGAAATAAAACTCTTTTAAGGAAATATAACACATATCCTTTAAAAAATGAAGAACTATTTCTTTACTATTAAACAAAGCTTTAGTGCACTCATCCTGAACCCCGCCCATCCTTGATTCACTCAGAAACAAATTAAGACTTAGAGAGACAAACAGTTTGCAATATAAAGCTTAAAGAAAACATTTTAAATCAAGCTGCTACCAACACAAGCATTTTTTCCCAAGAAAGAATACAAAAATTCTGACCAGAGGTACCCAGAATTTCCTGGAGATCCCAGACTAAAGTTTAGGTTGTGAAATTTCCCCTGTCAGCAGCAAACTTTTTTGCTCATGTAAGGGATAATGCTGCCCAGTGGACAGGACAGATTTATGCCACAGTTTTCATTGATGCCTGATTGTTTTTTGTCCCTTCTTGTATACCCTTTTATACCCTTTTCCTTCCCTGTACCCCTTACCCTTATACCCTGTACCTTTACTACTGCATGTTTATGGTTCTGTAGTCTGATATTTAGTTTAGTTTAGGGGTTCTCTGAGGGGGGGAAGACAAAACATCCCTACTATCTTAAAACTACAGGTTCCAACCTTGAAGAGTCTGGGTTCTGGGACATGCTTTGAGCTAGGCTATAGTTTCATCTGGGGGGATGGGGGGCAATAGGGGGATAGTTACCTCACTTGTTAAGTTACTCATTGGGGGATTTTAGGTAGATATGCTAATTTGTAAAGTCTATAAAAGTTGTATACGGGGGTACACCCGGGGGCTCCAACGGAGGTGTACACCAGGATCTTATTAAACCAAGGTAATACCCTTTTCCTATACTGCTGTGTCTGCTTCTTATTTTTACCAGCAATTAAGGCATCATCATTGAGAGTTCTTCCACTCCAAACTCTGGGCAAAGTCCTGCCTCCTATCCCTGTCCTTTCTGCCTCTCCTGTTCACCTCTCTAAAGCAAGGGTGGACTATTAGCAAAACACTGCACCTTACACATAATTCCGATTGAGATGATGATTTTTGAATATCATGATGATAGAAATAAAATTGGGTAATTGAAATAATAGCATATGACTGAGTTTATTTGGTTTGTGATTAGATTACTGAATTTATTGTTTATACAAGGGGAGTAAATCGGATCATTCAACTGGCTTTTTCGGAAAAGAACACAGTAATTATGGAATAACAGGATATTGACCATTTAATTTTCATCCTGTAAAACAGAATAATTTTAAGGGTTTTTCAGGATTTTTTCCCAGTATTTGCTCATATTACAAAGGTTTTCTTGCAGCACACTGTAGTACTGTAAATATAGTTATATTAAACACACAATTTTATCTCATTATAAGTAGGGAAACATTATGGTTCAAATCTCTTTTCTCAGAGACATAACCTATTTCAAATATTTTAGTGCATGACACAGATGTTCCACACCAGCTTGCCCCTCAGGACCACCTTCACTCCAGAGAGAGACACATACATTGCTTTCTGGTGCTGAAGGTGCAGTCTGACCCTAGAGAGTGTGGTATAACCATAATGGGATGTGAGAATGACAGGGAGGAAGCAACTTTCCTTCGTGTATGAAGAACCAATGATCAGTTCCTCAAGTGGTGCACAATCTGATATAATCATAACAAATACCGCTGTTACAGAGGTCATGGCATTCATCTTGTGGCAGCGAACAGAAGGATTCCCATGACTGTTTAGCCCTGGAGACTGTTTGTGGAGCACACAATTATGTGTTGAGTACTACAAGAGGGAGGATTGAATTCTCCCTCTTCAACTCAGTGAAGAACACACCACCTACAGTCCCTTCTGTGGCCACATATCCCCTTTGTGGTTTGCTTTGGGCAAGGTCCAGGGGGCTGGACAGCCATGCCTGTCTGCAATTCAGAGAAATCCTGGGGATGTATATCCACACATAACCAACGTGGACTCCTGTGTTCACCGAGGAACTCACCGCTGGTGTCTCTATAACCAGGGGAGGAAAAGCAGGTCTTTCAGAGAGAGAACCCAAGCAGATCCAAAATTCAGTGCTCTGGATTCTTCCTCATGACTACATACTTTCATGGACAACAGAGGAAGCTGGAGGAGTCCAGCCAGTTTGCTTAGGTGGCTGTGACCTCCAATACTGCAGTTATTCCTAAACTCCTCTGCAAATTGACCTTTCTGCTGGGCCTTCATCGTATAACCCACCAGACTTTCCTGCTTATGCCTCCTCAAACATCTGAGAAGTGCCCTGTCTCAGTTATACAGGGGCATGACTATTATCCGGGCATGGGATAATGGAGGAGTACATGAATATGGACATTAGGTCTCATTTTTCTGCAGGCAATAAAATAAACCAAAAGAGGAAGCTCTTCTCTCTGAAAATAAACAAAATCAAGCTATGCTACTGTGAACTTTCAATTTTATTTTAGTATTTAAATTTAGTTGGTTTAGGCTGAAGACTCGCCCTAGCTAATTTGTGACAGAAGACCATTCAGCACTGTACTTAAGACCCTTTCAATTATTCCCCTACATTTTCCCTGTAAAATCTCGGGGTGGAAGAAAAGGCAAGGGAAAAGATATTAGTGATAACATTACTGTGAAGGCCTAAACAAAGATGGCGGTTGGTCTAGTCATACTCAATGTTCTTGACCTAGGTGAGTATTTATCTCAGTCTCACCTTACAGCTCACCCTTAACCACCAGTTGCTGAGCCAGGCATCCCTTTGAGTTAAGTATCCACTACAGTTTAAAAACAGGTTCATCAGTTTTGTGTTTAATTCTTTCTACACTTGAAACAAGATCCTTCAGACAAAGATCTTTTGTTTCTTATGGATTTTTGTCCATTATGAAGAAAATTAGATCTAGAAACCAGGCCTAAAGCAATTAGAATTTTTTTTCTAGTAAAAAAATAAGAGCTATTGGTGCTGGTATCTGATTAAGACCCAAAGCAAATATAAATTCACGTGAAACCAATCTTTTATCTTTTGGCCTGATATAAGCAGATAGTAGGAAGGATAGGGAATGCTTTGAAAGGGGATCCTTTCATATCTATAGTTCTATGACAAGTAGTTAATGCTAAGCAGTGTTGCAGTCAGTGCACAGTACCAACAGTCCCAATCATCCAATTAATAGATATTTTTTTCAAATCCTTTTCTCTGCCGATCATGTTTTAATTCAAGTGGCTTTTCCCAACTTTGAAGAATTATTTGCTGACAAGCAAGGACTTCACTAACTTTAGATGTTTCTTTGTTACCCCTAAAACGCTGTTTGTCCAGCTGTAGGCCTGCATTCCTACACAGAACAGTTCCTTGTTACTGCTGTCTGTATAAGCCTATGTTTGTACCACACAAAGGCAAACAAAATAAATCAGCCACATATGTCAATTAGAGAAATTGCTGTCACAGCTAAATTAAGTGAAACAAAGCTGCAGGCAGATAAAGTCCAGACAGAGTAAATCTGACAAGCCTTAGTCGCAAGATCTTACACATACAGTGCAAATCTTGTGTCCTGTTATTACCAATGTAGGCACTGTATTTCAGGGCTGTAGGGTTAAACATGAATGTCAGCTAATAACTGCTTTTATGCAGTCAGTACAGAAGTCCTAGTGCAAGCTTATTTTGAGATAGTGAAGACTAAGGCAGTTTGTGTGCTTTATTATATAACAAATTGCAATTCAAAAACAATAAAGAAAAAAAGGAAATGCATAGCGGTGGGACTGAGACATCTATGCCCTTATTCTGCTACATTTTTCAGAGCCCATTATCCACTACCCCCGAATCATTGTACACTACAACAGGTTTGAAGACAATGCTGCCATAGCAAACTCCTGACAAAGAAGTTTTTTTCTAGAAGTGGTTTACCTAGGAGAAGGTGGGAACAGCCTAAGAAATCTTGCTGTTAAATGTAGGTAGATTAAGCACTTGCTTTGATCTCCTTTACAAATATAATTCAAAGCCTGATGAATCAATATGATTTTCTGTTATTTTATAGCACTTGGGAATAAATTATTTTCCTACAGATGGAGAAGGAAATTACTTACATAGTTACATATCTGCCTCATCATCTTTAAGTTCTGCTTGTACTGTTACTTATCGCAGAAGTCCAGCTCAGCTCAAGCCATTGTTCTCAGTGAAAAACAATATGAACCAGCCTAAAATGAGTTTGTCAAGAACATGTGAGTGGAGAAAGATAAGAGCCAAACGAGAAAGTGAAAAAAATGAGAGCTGTGTAACTGCAACATCAACACTGAAGTCTGTCTTGGAAGAATATTTTCTTTTTGCCAAAATTTATAAACAAAACCTGGGCAGATTGGATCAGTTCCCAAATACAGGCTTCTCTTTCTGGCAAGCATTCATTGGACAGATTTGAAGGGAGTTAGTTGCCTTATTCCACTGTCACTGGTTGAGTATCAGAGTTATTTATTCTTTCCTGTGTTTGCTAAGTTGATCCAGTTGCCTTGGATGAACTTGGAACTTCTGTCAGTTGTTGATTTTGGTCCTGGGATATTTTTACATGGATAAGAAAGGATTATAATAGTTTTGCAATCCTAGGATAACTAGTTGTGGCCACAAAATGTTCAGTACGACAGAACTGAAAGGGATCTGGTACCTTTCTTGAGGCCAACACAGTTAGTAATACACAGAAAAGCACTGGTACTCTTTGATGTTATGTTTATTTAGAAATTAGCTTCTTCTGCAGTATGGGCATATTACCTGTCATAAGCAGGCCCATTGCCTATACCTAAGCTCACAGACAAATGTATCCACAGATTTAAAAGGGTGATTTCACAGGAGGACAAATGAGACATTTTATTTTCCTGTAACCTATATTTACTTGTTTTGCTGAGGGAAAAAAAAGGGTTGAAGCATGTTTTTTACCTGGTTTGCTTGGTGTTTGTTTCTTTGGTGCCTGTGATTGACATACTATTACTCAAGAGGTTTTCCATAGATATGCAAAGTAAACTCTTATGAGTGAATGGCTTTTAGAAAGCTTGGGGATGAAATTTAGCCAACAATAATAGTTCCTGTAAATTGTTGCTTCCTGTTTGTGACATAAATACTGTAAATAAACAACAGAAAAAGGAAAAACTTAGTAGAGGAGGAGATGTTCAGGACTGAACACTGCTTTGGCCACCTAAGAGCCTGATTCTGTAAGGCTATGCTTGCCAAGGCCTACAGACACCAGTATACATTGCAAGACTATTAGTCAGGTAGAGCTCCACTAGGTCCTGTTCTGTAATTTTTGGGCTAAAATATAAGCAAAGACATATTCCATGTGATGATGTTGTATGGATTGCATTCATATATCTTTCATGCAATGAATTAAAGTTCTTTTGCTGGATGTGTACTTGAAGCAAAACATGTCAGGGTGATGCTGTTACTATGTAAAATAAGTAACAGCAGTTTATCAAATGGATCACAATTCCTTCAAGAAGCTTCTTAATTCTCTTCCTCTCATGATTAAGTGCATTTTCCCACGTGGGGAAATGTACTTCAGTGACTAATTAAATTTGTTAGAGCAAAAGACTTAACAAAGTTGCTGTTCTTGACCCTGACAGAAACTGTTAAAGGCATTTGAAAACAAGGTGAATAGCAAGGAATATCAAAGCTGCAGTAGAATTTTTGACAGAAATGCATGTTGGAGCTGTACGTAGCCCTCAACAACACTTTGCTGATGTTCAGCCTAGAAAACTATATATGGCCCCACAATGTAAAATAGGAGCACTGTTATTGTTACCTAGAGAAAGCAAACAGTTACTTGGAAAGAAGTCACATTGATATTACAATGGGTAATACTCTTTTTATGCACATAAACTTTATAATTCTGACTACTTTATTAAAGCTTTCATTGGTTCAATAGGTAGAACAGCATTTGTCAAGCTTTTTGCATTTTATGCCATTTCTTCTTTCAGAAGCACAAACATGAGAAACAGAGCAGTGACAATTAATACTACTGAGAAAGCATAGCTGTCCAGGTTCCCAGACTAAAAATAAACAAGCCATATTGAGTAGGAAGTGAGGTCCCTTGTCAATATGATATGTTTGTATCCAGGTTCATAAATATTTGCTGAAAAGAACAGCATAAGGGATTCAACCTTGAGCAGCTTTCTTACATGTACTCCTTCTGGCATTGTGATTATCATGTTTATTTGCAACTGTTGGTTTGGTTTGTTGGGTTTTTTTTAATTTGTAACTGTAATATTCCCTTGTGAATCAAAATGGTTACAAATTATTTTCTGTGAAGAAAAAAAACCCATAAAATGTCAGAATATTTTCACAACATTGGTAAGGACAGAAGTCATAAAAGCAAAAATACTAGTATTTTTCATCCCAGAAGGAACACTTGGTGGGTGTTTGGGGCTTTTTTCTGACCAGAGACTGTTAAATGACAATTTAATTTAACCGCTGTAGCTTTACACAAACAATTTTGTCACCAAAAGAAAAATACATGATAACTGTTTTCCCATTAGTTATTGAACTCTTACAAGATTCCCCTGTCCCAGACTGGTGTACACTCCCTGAACAGCCCCTGAAGTGGCTGACTGCTAATACCTTTTTGTCAACCAGTCTTTTGAAACTTGCTAGTAGTGATAATTCTGTTTCTATTCTTTTTCAGAAACTCAAGGCACTACTCTGTTTCACAGACCCAAGGCACTCAACCTAAGATATTTCAGGTACCTGAGCCAGTGAAAAAAGGTAAACATGACAGGTTTGTTTAATTCTTTAAATCCCAATAAGACATTTTTTCTATAATCTCAAACCTCAGTAAAGAGTATGTTCCACAAAGACACGTACGGAGTTCTTTGGCTGGGATTTCACTAGGTCTCAGCATTTGGAAAAGCTCATTTTTCTGTAATTTAAACTGTTTTTATCACATTACTATACTATGATGTACTGATTGACAACAATCTCACTAGAGCAAAAATAAACCCAAGGCAAATTCCAGAGAGGTGAAAAAATATTTTCCCCTATTGGCAGCAGGGTACATGCATTTGTAATAACATGTTCGTTGGATTAAATATTATTAATGAAATTCAATATCAACTGTATAAGGCACCTCTTCTCTTAGAACAGAAAGAGTTTCAAAATGTTGTAAATGTTATAAATAAAAAGCCCAATTCAAATTAAAACACGTATAAAATTTATTTTGTGTCCGAGGATTCGAACACGCAATGCCACGATCGAAAACAGCACCAAGCCGGGGTTGGTACTGGGTGAACACAGGTCTGACCTCTATCATATCAGACCTCCCTCCGTTCACCCCGGTTGCTTCTAACAGTCCACTTTTATACAGTTTTTTCCCATATAGTCCGGATATAGGGTGTTGTCTTTGCTATCCAGCATATTCAAGGAAGATTCTTTTTATGGAATCGGGGTGGACAAAACGTATCCTGCTGTTGATTAATCCTTCATCACCGGGAGCTATGAGCTGATGGCGGCGATATTCCTTATCTTGGGGCCATTAATGCTCATGCTGGGAGGGGATTCTCGGTGATTACATCAATCCTCTCTGCCGGGAAGTCTTCGACGAAAAATGTAGATAGTAGAAGCCTCTTGATGAGCTGACAGTCTCTGTAGTTCTGTTTTGTAATGCAGGATGCTGGCTCTTGGGTTTGCTACAGCTTTTTCAAAGGCACGTTATGCTTGTCTTTTAATATATATTCTGATATTACATATTTGAGCACGAATTTCACGCATTTATTTATAACATAAACATTCTTTGTGTCCAAGGGACAAACCACCTGTACACTCAGACCCGGTTCTGTCACATGCTGATCATGGACCTCACCCTGTGGTTCTGTGAGGGGAGGTACTTGCAGCGCAGCACTAAAGCCAGCTGCAGCTAACCTGGCTCACGTCTAGCTGGTGAGACACATCTGCCGGGTCAGATCATGCTGAGAGAGAGCCCAGAGGCCCGGCCTGAAGCACCGGTTTGGGCACTTGAGGAGATGTGGTCCTCACGTGCCATCGGAGCAGGGGCTGTGCCTGTCACACCAGCCAAGGCATTGGAGATCCAGGTCTTGAGAAAAAAGATACATCAGCCACCTATAGTATGCAGGGAGAGATGAAGTTAAAAGGGTGTCCCCTTCTCCCAGCCTCTGAGTCTGGGTGCAGATGTAATTGTCTTCTGTGGAACAGGCAGTCCAGTTAAGCAGAGTTCAAGTACAGCTGAAGTATGGTACAGTTGAGTATACTGCAGTGTTACGATTGGTATGAGCTTGCCTGTCAAAGAGGAGATTAATAAAGAATGTCTTTTTAAATGTTTTTGCAGTCTTGACACTTCCTTCCCCAGCTGCAGATGTTCATTCCTAGATATTGTGTACCATACCCAAGGGGAAAAACATAACAGATCACACCCATCTAGGCTTTCCCAGAATTGACATTGCTTAGAGGAAGTTTAACAAATAAATATCCTGGCTCTTAATATTTTGTTTCCATGTTTTAGATCCAGACTGGAGTATTACCCCACAGAATAGCATGTGGGATAAGGTGAGAAAATAAAGACCAAGACAGGCTGCATGGCACAGTACTCCAAAACAGGCAGTTACTAGGTTAGAATGGTTGGGTACCATAAAATCACACTATTGTCATGGTGCTGGTGACACAGCCCCATTGCTAGCCCATTTCCTGTGCTTTGGTGATGAACAGTGAAGGCTTGGTGTGCGAGGTCCCCGGTGAACATCAGTATTGTTTACTTTTCTAAACACCCACCTGATGAAAGCACAAAATGTTCTGTGTGTTGCTGAGTATACCTTTGGCTGCTGTTGGGTAACAGAGCAAAGTATAGTTAGCTGGCTAGCTGCAGCAGATCCTGCCACAAACACCTTACCAACAACACATAGTAATTTGTTCACACTACTTGATTTCAAGGACTCCTGCCCTTACAGCTTGAAAATTTTAGTTTTTCTGCTGATAAAAGGGAAAAGAAATGTTCTTAGTTCTGTTTTTACTTCAGAGATGGCAAAGTAACCCTCTGTTGCATCTCTGATCATACTGACTGATTCAGATGGCATAGTGATATAGAAAGCACATGATATTGGCACTTACGGCATTGTGGTTCTTTTTTGGCCTGAACCAGTGTCCTGGTTTCAAAGACAGGTATCTGCTAAAGAAGGCAGAAGCCTCCCTTAGAATAGGAAATGCAACCCCCTTCCCTCTGAATTAGTATAATTTTGAAATTAAGGGGCTTTCAGGCAATGATATAAGGAAAGGAATAACAGTTCTTTACTAATATATATATGTGTGTGTATATATATATATAATGAGGCAGACAAACAAACAACAATGGTAACCACAACAAAACAAGAACAGAAGAAAAACAAACCAATGAACAATTTAGCAGTTCCCCTTTGATGTAGTCACGGTCACAGCCAGCCAGGGAGTAAGCTGGGAAGGCAGGGATGAGCAGAGTCCCGAAGTGTTAAAAGCTCAGCAGCTGAATTGGGAACTGCAGGATGTCCCGGCAGGCAGGGGTGAGACAGCTAGGTGCGGCAGGGCTGCCTCCTGGACCACGGCCGGGAAAGGCTGGCTCCCTGGGAAGGGGAAGGGGGCTCGGGGATCCCGAGTTTCCTTCCCTCGAGACACTGGAGCGGATGGTGGAGGGTTGATAGAAGCACACAGCTGAAGACAGAAGCCTACAGTGGTGGAAGATTCTCCCTGGAGCTCCAGCAGCCTCTCTCTCTCTCCCCTCTGGATGTCCAGAAGCGAAGTCCCCTCAAGCTGTGCTTAGCTCCTTTTTAACTAGTCCCATTCCCCCAGTATCTCCGCCGTTCTGAGGGGGAATCTCAGATAACAGGGAATCTTAGCTAACAGCCAACTCTTTGTCTTTCTTAATCACCCACCCATTATCGCCCACCAGCAACAAGAATGGGGAAAAATTCCTAAGAGAGAGAGACAAACAAACAAACAAACAAACAACAAAAAAAACCCTATCCCAAACCCCAAACAGTCATGGCCATTCATGTGTTCCTACGTGCCTGGGAAATATTTTCTAATTTCAGTCATATATCTACATAGTTTGCAGCTTCTTAACATGTAGATATATTTCGGAGAAGGGATGAAAAATATGCTGTTTAAGACAAGTTACTGAGTTTTGTCTCCTTGAAATTTCTTCAGGATTGCCCAGTAAAGGAGCAAGTGGTCTTTCTCTCTCTACCTCATCTTTGTCTCTACAGCAAAAAGTTTTGGAAAGTCACAGTTCATCTCATGCTTTCTTTGTGATTACCAATATTACTAAACTGCTGAGTGTTTGCTTTAACTGCACAATGAGAAATCAAGAACTGCAGAGCAGTTCATTCCACTGTAAAGCCACATAAACATCTTAATGAGGCAGGCCAGTTTGACTGAACAGGGATCTTCTCTTGGGAAAAAAGGCCAAAAAAGGAAAGTGTATGTCCAGTGGAAGCAATATCAGGTTATATGGTGTGCCGGTGTTGGAATAGCCACCCCTCTAGGCAGACAGTGGCTTCAGGGAGAAATACTCTGGCATGATGGAGCAGACCCACTGTGGCAGTCATCTTGATTACCCCAGGAAACAGGATCCCAATGTAAAAGCAAAGATATTTTTGAAGGAGTTGCTCATGCCTTCTGCCCATGGCAGTTGAAACAGCAGCCTCACTTTGTGGTGCTGAGATCTGCTAAGGAGTTGGTTGATCACTAGATCAAAATTATACACCCTCTTCCTCCCTGAATGACAGAAAAATGAATGGCATGTTGCCAAACTGCATGATCCCCCCTCTTGGGAGCACAAACCTGCCTTCTGCCAATGCATGTTACTTCACTGGAATAGGGGCCTTGCCTCAGAGGTCTCTGCTTATTCCTCAGTTTCCCAGCCAGCAGCCCCAGTGCTAGAAGATGGCCCCAAGGCTTCCTTCTCTGTCCCCACCAGCTCTGGACTGCTGGGCTTAATTTGCTGCAAGATTTCTGGCCCTGCTATTGACTTCTCCCACCAGGACCTGCTTAAGCCACCTATGATCTGAATTCCCTTAATCCAGATCCTTATCCTTCTCCATGCTAGAGTTATTCCACCCACAGAGGCACATTGGAAGGTTCCTGCCCACTGCCACTTGCACAATGCCTCTGTTCATTGAGCTTCTCTTAGGCCTTCCTCCCATATGTCTTTTCATCTACTTTGTGCTTTTGGATGAGTGCCAGAATTACAGGTTCACAACATGCGTATCTTATGGAGGTTTCTAGACCATGCCTAAATGTGGAATTACCAGGTGGAACTCTAGGTGATCAGCTTCACCTAAGCTAGGTGTCCCACATGCATCAACCCCCACCACACAGCCCTGCGAACAGACCCACCGCAAAGGCTGTCAGTAGGACAAACAGTTCCATATTTGCCCAGGAGGACTAAAGGACAGGGAGTTTTGCCCCTTACATCACTCGAGGTTTCAGTGGTTTCCTGCAGCAGCAAGGACCTTCCCAACTCGCACTGTGCTTACAGGTGAGGGAAGCTTGGGCGACACGGTGTCTGGGAAGCAGAGGGAGGGGATCAGCATCCAAGTGCAAGAAGGGCCATGTTGTCAGTGAACCCCGGCAGTGCTGCGGTACGGGGGTCCGTGCTGGGACGGTCAGGCACCTCTAAAGAAGTGTCCAAACAAAACAAAACAAATTCATCTAATCCCTTATGGCCACTCAAGCTATTCCAACAACAATCATGGGTGAGCTTAGCCCGGGCAGTTATTAGTGCTGGTGAGCACAGCAGGGAGAAGGAAACGCAAGCTTGACCCCAGCTCAGATTGTGGAGCTGGGCTTGGCTTGTTTTCTTGCTCATATGTAGCTGCCTCGGTATCAGAAAAGAGCACTACCCTCAGAATCGAAAGAGAAAGCAGATAACTATCTGCACGTGACAAAACAGGAGCTGTGGTTTCAGAGCCCGGCCAGCACCGGACCGGCAGCACTCACGGACCTGCTCGGCTCCCAGAACAGCACCGCAGCCCTCTCTATCGTGTTTCAGCTCCACGCCCACTCAGATAGGCAGCCCGTAAGTATCCTCCAGAGTCCCTCACTTATTTTATGCCACTAGCATGGGGGAGAACTGCCAGGAGAAGCAGTGGGGTTGCAGGGTGCAGATGTCATAGAGGAAGCAGGCCCTTCCCCTGCCGTAAGACGCTTTAAGGGCAGCTCCCCCAAAGTCTGTTCCTTTTGCCCCTAGTTGGTTTCTGTTTACCAGCAATCCTTAGCCTGTCAGTGGCCTTTCTTCACCCAGGGTTTCTCTGCAGCTAATCCTGCCTGAGGGGGAAAGACGATCGGGATAGCTGGGCTGGGGAGGTGGGGAGGTGGTGAAGGGACAGGACAGATATCTCGAAGGAAAAGTGTCACGTCCAAAGCCTGACACTTTCCCATCAGTCTGGCACGGAATTTCTCCCCGCAGCAGCCAGGGAGAGGGGATGCGGGAAAGCCAAGTTGTCTGGGGGGCTCCTGAGCGCAAAAGGAAATGCCCATTCTCTCGCCCCTCTGCGCTCAGCCCCACTGCAGCGGCACCCAGTGGCTCCACAGAGACGTCCGTCCCTGCACGGAGGTCAGACCCCGCGCCAGAGCTGTGTGCCTTCCTGTCGCCTGTGTCCAGGCACTCCGTCGGCGGCTTGCTGCAGGAAGGCACAGCCCCAAGCTGCCTGTGAGCAGCAGAGGAAAGGGCTGTGCAGTCCCAAAAGCACAGACGGTGCCTATGAGCCTTATCCCCACACAAAGTTCTCAGGGAGCTCCTGAGCCGTTCACATGGGGCCTCTCTCTGCCGGAGAGACTGAGACACAGAGCTCTCCTATGGGTGAAACTCAGTGTTTCCAGCAATGCCAATCCAGAAACAGGGAGGCTGAATCCAGGCTGGGGCTCACTGTGTTCAGGTTCCTCTCTCCTGCACTGTTGAGGAAGAGCCACAGAGTCTCATATCCAAAGGCAAAGACACCTCCTTAGAGGCAGTGATGCTACAGATGTCTGGGAAAAACCCAAGCTGTACACTGGGTGAGAGCTCTTTCCTGTTTGTCACTTGCTTCTGAGCCAGGCTGCTGCCAAACCTGCCTTAGTGATGAGCTGCAGAGCTCACAAATGTCATATCTGTGGTTGCACCATGGCAGGGTGCCAGGTCTCAGCCTTCACTGCCTCTAGGCCAGTCATGTGCTCTCTATCCAGCTGGCACAGGGCCATCCCAGGCATGTTTCTGGTCCTGAGCACACCTAGGGATTTACCTACTGGGTTGGGCGGGGCTGGGGAGGCAGTGAACAGAAGGACATCACTGGGAAAATATGTCCTTACACACATAAACCTCAAAGCAGAGGAGTGTGAAGAGATACTATGGGGTTTGCCCAGGTCCTCATACATGCAGAGATCACACAGGAGCACAGGGTCTCTGAAGGGGCTGTCCTCCACCCCTGCCATATACTACCACAAACCTCACAGGAATTTAATTCTCTCTCCCCTCTCCAGTAAACACATGCAATTAGGACAATTTTTACTTGCTTTTATATTTTATGGATGCCAAGGGAGTGATTGTGAGATGATTGAACAAAAAGCCATGTTTCTACAAGCCTGCCTTCCTTAGGAAACCACTCTAAAGGAATACGACAGTAAGGGTTGGTGGGTGGGCAGGGCCAGGAGTTGACTGGGCTGTAGTGGTCCCAGCTCTGAGGTCTAACAGAAATCCCTGGGGACCTGGTCAGCCAACCAAGAGCTCCCTCCAAGTTCAGCTTGTTCTTTCTCTGAGGCTGTGAGGCAGGACCACAGGGAGAACATTGAGTGGCCTGAGCCCTTGCGGAACAGGGAGAGGAAGAGCAGCAATGCCTGAGTGCAGGAGACCATGTGTAAGACAAACAAACCAAGGAGCAATACTGGGGCAAGACAAACTGTGGTGAAATTACACGTGCCTGCGGTCTCCTTCTGCAGCACACTGTGCCCAAGCACAGGTATTTTCCTGGTTGTTTGTGTCTTCATTGCAGATTCAGAACAATGGGCATCCTCTATGTGACCTTCCAGTCTCTCCAAAACCCTTGTTTTCGGTTGTGAAGACCTTCAAAGGAAGCCACAAGAAGTGAGAGAAAAATGACCACGAAAGCAGACAGGTTGGTGTCTGATGCTGTGACACACCCCCTCCCCCCCCTTCCATGCTGTGTGTGTGCTGCTCCTGGGAGAGGTTCGGGACTGAGAGGCTTCATCTTTGTGCTCATTAAACAGAGGTGCTCCACTTCCAAGTTTCCAGGGAGAGAGAGGGAGTGGGAACGGGATGCTGAAAAGTCTCTAGTCACCAGCACCGCTGCCAGGCATCAGGTACAGACTGAGTGGAGTCTCTCCTGGCACTTTAAAAACTCAGAGACTGTATCAAATCCACAATCAGCTTTGGGTGATGGCCTAGGAGAACATCCAGGACATCACAGATTCACAGACTATTCTGAGTTGGAAGGGACTTAGAAGGATCATCAAGTCCAATTCTTAAATAAATGGCCCACGCAGGATTGAAGGATGATATACCACTGGGCAATAGGCAATGGAGAGGGGGAAGCATGGCCAATGTGAACTTCTTGAAGGAAAGTGGTAAATGATTCTCAGGGAATAATGCTTTTCAAGGGGAGGAAGAGTTATTTGCAAAGCCTCAAGCCTGAGGCTGGGCTTGAAGCCAACGTCTCCGAGTCCTGTGTTTATGCCTCTCTGCAGACCTGGTTGGACAGTGCTTCAATGCCATGTGGCTCTGCAGCCAGCGATACCCTTTCCTGATGCCACTTCCCTGCTTCTCAGTGTGATGCAGAAGCCTACAAGAGGGCACTGAGGACAGCACACATTCCTGGGAGAGGAGCAAGAGTTGGGTTTGCCAGCCAGTCTGAGAGAGGAGAAAGGTGGATGGCAATCACAGGTGTGTTTCAGTAGCACCCTTGTCCCTGGGTCTCAGAGGAAGGCAAGTGGCTGCAGGTGGATCCAGGGTGACTCTGAGCTGGGCACTTGCCTGTCTATTTAGGGCACTGGTCTTCAGGTAACCCAGACAGAGGAGCACCATGTCTGCCAGTCTCAGTGAGTAGCAGAGGTGCAGGCATTCAGTCCTGCTGTGCTCAGAAATCTACAGGCATGCAAGGACCTCAGGTGCATGTGGAGTTCACATGCTAGAAATAGGAGGTATCAATGGCACTGAGTGTCCCAGAGCTATAGGAGAAGGGCAGGGAGGCAAGGGGAGCCCTGCAGTTCAGATCCTGTCACATCTGCATTTTTATTCAGTAGTCCAAAGATCACAAGGAATGTCTTTGTCTGAGCATAACTGAAAGAAAAGCATTTTCCCAGAAGAGCTCTTAACCTCTTCTTCTTTTACTCAATAGTCCAAAGATCACAGAGGATGTCCTTGTCTGATAAAAACTGAAAGAAAGGCATTATCCCAGAATAGCTCTTATCCTCCACTTCTTACCAGACAGCAGTTTTGTTCTCCTCCTGTCACTGCAGTTTGCTGACAAAAGCCTCTTTTCCAGTGAGGCCGTGGTGCAAAGGGCATGTGTGGGGCTAAGTCATAATATCCTCACAGTACAGGTCCACACATGGGACATCATTCAGCCACCTTTACTGTGAACAAAATGCACTAAATGCACCCCCCTTGACCCAGTAACACATGTGCAGCACAGTCCTAGGCAGGACAGAGACACTCCTGTTCTGTTTGCAAGGGGAGTCCCTAAACCCCAAGCCACACAGGCTCAGAGCTCATCCTGGGAAGGGTGCCATAAAAAGGCAACAACTGAGGGAAATGTTCTTCATGTTTTCATGTTTTGCAACAGGCATCCCCACAGCAGCCTTTACCACGGTAGCAAGAATGCATGCAGGCATCAGGATGGGTCTGCTGCAACAGAGGTGTACTGAGAACCTGCTCTATGTGCTGACTTTCCTGGAGACTGGTGGGATCTTGGCCTTGATGTTCTACGCACTGCTGTACGAAGCCGGAAACCTGGTGAACCTCCCTGAAAAACGCATAGGCTTTTACAACTTCTGCCTGTGGAATGATACAGCTGGGGAGCTGCAGTGCCTGAAGAACAAGCATCTACAGGCGATGGGCATCAGTCTACTCAAAATAGCACTAGCCAGGGTTTGTGTGTATACCTGTCTGGTCTTCACCATCTTCCACCCCTTTTTTATTTTAAATGCAAAGTGCACAGGGCAGAGAGAGGCATGGAAGATGATCTGCATCATACCCATCATCAAGATGATAATCCTGTCTGGAGGCCTGGGTATGTTTGTTTTACAAACCTTGCCGTGGATTCATCTCTCTGATTTTACTGGAGGCTTCCTGGCACTGCTGGGGGCTCTGGTTCTCCTACTCCTCCAGGTTTTCACTGCCACTGTGTACCTCAGCTGGGCCAAGCACAGACACGTGTGTTAAAGTCCTTTTACTAAGGACGCCCTACCCATTGAGATTTGACAGTGAAGAAAATGCAAGAGCTATCATTAACATGATTTAAAATAGTAATCCCAATACAGCTTTACTCACTAGCAAGGATTTGATCCCTAGTCCAAAGGTTCATGTCAAGCCATGCCCTGGCACATTGCTGTGTGCAGCACTCCTGCATCGAACTGGTAGCCGACACCAACAGCCACAGCACAGCATGGAAGCTTCCCAGGTACAACAGCGTGTAACACCATCAGTTTGGGGCACAGCATGAAGGTGTCATCAGGGCATTTCTGGCCCTGACCCAAAGAGCAGTGATGGTAGCAGAACCAGCATACAGTGGACACAGCCCTCTGCCTATATCTAGTCTAAGTACAGGCAAGCAGAGAAGCAAACAAGCTTTCTGTCTTGAAGTGACACAAACAATCTGCTCCTCCACCAGAGAATCTCCACCTTCTCCATCAGATGCCTTCAAGGTAATTGTGACTTGAGGAGCTGTGGCTTTACACTGTCATCGCAGCAGTGGCACCCTCAAAGGTGCACCTGTACTTCATCTGCTGGAATGTCTAGAGTGACTGACTTAGCTCATTAGCGTGATGTGCCCCACATGCAACCCCAGCAGTAGCAAAGCACAAGGAGGGGCAGCCTAACAACTCAATAAACACAGCCCTAATGGAGGGTTTCCATGAGAAAGCAAAAGATTTCAGTGCAGAGCTCCAGGTTTGTTCCCACTAATATTATGGGACTGAGCCCAGCATTCCAACAGCCTTTGACTCTCCAGGAGAAATAGTTCTGTGTGAGGGCAGCTCACCACAAAGCCAGCTCAGCACATGCCACGCAAGGGTGTATTCAGGGAGCAGGGCCAGGGCTGCTGGGGTGCAGTGTCCCAGCTGGGCCATCAGAGCCAGAGCCACTGGATGGGGCCTCCATGGCATGACAGTGCCCAGCAGTGCTCCCTGCATGTCTGTAACCTCCACAAAGAAATGCCTGGTTTGCCCCCATCCCCTTTAGGGTGAAAGAAAGTTGCTAGTATCTCATAATATGTGGTTAAATCTATAATTAACTAACAAAGTGCTTTTAAGACATTTTGCCCTACCACATAACAAAGATAAAACAATGTTTAAAAACAGGGTTTGTAGATTGTTTAACTAGGAACTAACAAATGTTCAGGGAGATGTAACCAAATAGGTAATTTCTTTGTAAGTAGAAAGGATATATATCACTTAAAATAAATAAACAGCCAATCAACAACCAACCTTCAAGGCTGTGAAGTAAGCCATCTGGGAGGATAAGGACATAACACCAGAAAGAACCAGTGTTGTATTTTGAAAACAAGATAACAGACTGAGCATGCACCAATTAAGAAAGTTCAATTAAAGGACAAGTGATGAAGACCATGAAACAACCACCAGAAGGATTTTAAGAACCCCTAAAGAATACTAGATGTCAGAAAAGATTGTGAAATAGTTATCTCCTGTTCATATAATCATTTTTCAAAATAGGCATTTTATGTTACTGATTCCTTTGTCTGTATAATGAATCCATAACAGCCTGGTAAATATAAACTGCATGAATTCATCTGGTGGTTTGGAGCACTTATGGTGTGACCCTAGCACTGGAAATAATATCTGCTTAACCGTGATATCCATTGCTGTTGAGTGAATTTGTTTTAAGGGACATGAAGGTCTGTTTTCTCTCTTGCTTCAGCCTTGGTGGGCATGCTGGTTTGACTGATTCTTTATTTCAATGCTCTCACACCTGGCCTCATGTGGTTTGTTCATCCACTTTTTGGATTGGGAAGAGGATACTGAGCCATCTTCATCCCTTCCTAGACCCCCACGCACGCTACCACAGGGTCAGCCCTCTCAGGGCAGTCGCAGCCCCTGCCAGTCTGCTCCCACCCATGTCTTCCTCAGCCATGGGACAACTGCTGGAGTCTGGAGGCAAAGTCAGCACCAGGTCCAATGGGAACAGCCTACCAGGCCTCACTGCAGCTGTGACAAAGGGACCATATCGACAAGGGAGTCCCCAAGGCTGAACCATGACCATGTAGCTCTGCCAGCAAAGGTCTTCCAGGTCAGCAACTCCCTGCTCCCCTCCAGGCCCAACACTGACCCACCAAATGGACACTCACAGAAACACAAATGTCCTCTTTAATCTGTCCATGCTCTGAGATGTGAAACAGAAATGAACACATCCTAATCTGGAGCCAAATCCCACTGAGCCCACCATAGAGTGAGAGAAGTGAGTACCTCCTCCCTTTCCCCTCTCTGGCCTTCATGGGTATCCTACGAGCTGAACAGGGCACTAACACATCAGATGGATGCACAGGCCCGTCCAGGCCCTCCTCCCACCGTTTTCCGGGCCGCGGGAGGAGATACCCTCCCCATTGTCCCCTCTGCTCCTGGGGAGTCAGAGAGGAGATGTTAGCTGAAAAAGATCTCCCTGACATATTTCAGGACATCGTCCTCAGAGTCCTCCCCGCCTGTCCTCTCTGCGTCGGCACCAGCGCCAGGAGGGGATGGAAGTGCGGGACTGTGGTCACTGCCTCCATCCGTGTCGGCCGTGTTTCCAGGCGCCTTGTTCGGTGTTGGCGGGAGCTCCTGCTCCTCTTCGCTCCTGGACCGGGCCTTCTCTTCACCTTCCTCGCACTGTAGATTCTGACCAGAGGGAAAACCACAAGTCCCGGCCGTGCGTGACTTCACCCCGGGAGCACTCCAAGGAGTAGGAGGGCAGCCCACCATCCCCGTGAGCTACCACGCCAGGCCCCAGGTCCGCAGTTCTGCCCTGCAGCTCCCAGCAGGCTAAAAAGGCAGCAGCGCTGCTGGGAAAGAGGGAGGGGACCGGGAAAGCTGTGCGGCACCCGGCAGCGCCCCCCGACCTGCCTCCTAGGGAGGGGCCGCTAGGGAGCCGCGGGCACCAGTGGTCCCTGCCCGTCCGCCGCAGCGATGCTGCCCGGCCGTGCTCCGGTACAGCCAGGACCGCGCGCGTCCCCACCCCCGGAAGTCCCGGCTCACCTCGGCCAGGACCGCCAGGGCCACCTCCACCAGCTCCGCCTCGTTCATGCAGTACAGCGCCGCCGCCCTGGGCAGCGCACAGGGGACGCTCAGCGCGGGCGGCGCCCGGGCTCGCCCGCCCGCCCGCCGCCCCAGCCGCTCCCCGG
>VYZT01032542.1:56970-89651 GCA_013400735.1 Pomatostomus ruficeps | reverse complement strand
GGGGCTTGTGCCGGGAAGCGAGGAGAGAAGGGAGCCCGGCAGAAGTACACGGAGTAAAAACCGCTCTAGGAATACAGCATGCTGAGCATTGTTCTAGCAAAATAATATGTTCATTCCTTCCCTCCAGGCTTCTGGGACAGTATCGATGTTGTGCATAGCAGCCATGGTCCGGAACATGTTTTTTAGACTTTTTTTCCCTGTTTGGGGTTTTTTGCTTTGCTTTTAATCCTACTTATGAAGCAAACCTGAAACTGATCTCTCTCCAGAATCTCAACTGGCCCTCTGTGAGGGCTGGAAGATATCTGCAAGAAAGTAACATCCCTGGCAGTGTTCAAGGCCAGGTTGAACGGGGCTTTGGGCAACCTGGTCTAGTGGAAGATGTCTGCCCATGGCAAGGAGTTGGAACCAGAAGAGCTTTAAGGTCCCTTCCAACCCAGATCATTCTATAATTTTGTAATTCTAAATTCTAAAACACCTATGCAATGTAGTCAACCCTGCAGGACTTGGAATACAGCTGAAATCTTTCTTGGCTTTTTGAAAAACCAGCAAAGGCTCCCACTTGAAAGCTCTCTAAACTCTCAGACTAACCTTGGGAATTCCTGAAGCCAGTTCGAAGTCAGCGCTGGATTTGAGGAGACATTATCTCAGACTGGCATGAAGAGCAGCTGCACCATTAGTATCACATCCCACTGAGGTGGAAACCCTATACTTAGATGTCAGTCTGCCAGGGGACCTGTTAATCTTGGAGGCCCTTGAAATGGAAGGTGGGGTTATCAGAGGAGACTAGTCAGCAGAAGCAAGATACTCCATGGACAAAAGGTCCCTTTAGCATGAATATGCCTTTAGTGAGGATTTCAGTATCCAGCAGCATTGCCCTTGAACAGCTGTCTAGGAGTATGGCTACCCATATAGCTCATGAATGGCTGTTCATTTTCCAGTAGACTGGATGCTCTGCCAAGGAACAGCAGTAACATTAAACTTCCTAACACAGGCCAAGAACATAAGCAGCAGGAAGCTCCGTGGCAATGTGTAAGCAGATGAAATATATCTGCACAGTCCATTCAAAGACTACGCAGTACCTGAGCACAGCACTTGCCCTGATGTTGGGGAGCTTAGGGGGAGAGACAGCTCCAGTGAGAGAGAGCCCTACACAGGACCAGACTGGTCCTAGCCTCCCTCCTATCCACCATCAGGTAGCTGCTATGCCTTATGTACCTTCTGAACTCCAACCCAAGTATTTCAAAGTCTGACTCAGGATTTCTGTTCTAGTCAGTAGCAGATACCTACGGCAAGGTAACACAGTACATCCAAACAGTTATTTTTGTTCCTGGATGTCTGGTTCACCCTGGTGTGGTGTTGGAAGCACCTTGTGAAAGCACAAGGGCCTTTTTTGCATGCAGATTTGGTACATCACTCACTCTCCCAGCCACCCTCCATGTTTTGTAGCAAGTGCTGGACAAAGCAGAGTTCAAATGCAAGGGAATATTTTCTTTTTATGGAAAAAACCAAATAAAAACAAACTAACAAAATCATAATAACAAATGTTATACCCAAAGAATATTCTGGTTTTGCATCAGCCTTTCCAATTTGAGTCATCTTATCATCATGCACTGTGCTGCCTCATGCTTGCCTCCTCCAGCCACACCTTCTGCAGAACCCTGAAGTGACTCCAGCCTTCTAGCCACGTGCTACTCAAGACTCCCTAACAGAGGGAAGTCCAGCTGCCACAATGGATTAGTGGAGACTTATTTTCCAGTGCTGCCACTGATCCAGTCCCATACTGGCATTCTGTTGCACAGTGCTTTGGCAAATGTATTTATCAAGAGGCAAAAGCTACAATGAGAAGAGGGACTTTGCTTTGCCTTCTCTCCCATGCAGTTTGTTCCTGTGAGTTAACACTGGTTTTGTAAAGTCTATTGCTCTTTCCCCCTTCAGTACTGTCCAGGTTAAGACTTTTGAGCCAGTAAGGTTGTTAATTTAATTTTCCCATCCATGGAAGCAGTAAGGCAGGTCCCACAGTCCATGGCTGTGCTCCAATCCACTGTGACAACAGGAGCTCGGTGTCCTCCCAGGGAAAGGCAGCTCTCCAGAACCTTTTCCTCACCATTTAACTAAAAAGAAGGAAAGCATAAGATTTTAAGAAGATAAGTTTCTGCAGTGGGGGCAATGTACCCAACAAGACAAGCCAAAGTCTGATAGAGACTCCATATCTCTAACAGCATACATAAATAAGCACAAAATCAGAGATATTGAGATGTGTGTAGCACACATATGAAAGGAAGTTTCCAGTCTCTCTATAGAAGAACGAGTTCTCAAGCAGCTCAACTTATGACATCAGGTGAACTGGAGTAATTGAACATGGCAGGCTAACAGCACACACTGATGAGAAGCACATAAGCCTAAGCTATAGCTCATGTTAGTTTAGGTGCTCTGAATGCCCCAGATGCAGAGTAAAAATTCCATCTAATCTGCCTTGCAAGAGCATGGGCCTGTGATCAAGTAACTCTTGTTACTGAAGCACAGATGATTGGGCACTCAGAACCATCCAGCCTCACCCGTCATTTAATTTCAGTACACAGTAAGGGAAGAGAATCAGGCTGGGTCTAACACGGAATCACCAGGCAGAGAAGGCAGGTTGAAGATGAGCACCAGGCAACAATGATACATTTTGAATTGAACTGGCATGCACCCATATATTGAAAAAGTAATTAACACTTTGTCCTAGGCACTTGGACACTAAAAACTACGCATTACAAAGGAGCACACATACTCCAGCTACATACAGAGGACTCAAACACTTGCTGTACACCACACATTGCTAAAATGCACACTGTGTGAAACTGAGCAGAAACTTTCACAGAGCAAAGATGGGTAGGTGCTGCTTGAGAACTTCCAGTGGCTGCGGTTGCACCCTTGTAATTAACAAAAGCTTGTACGGATACTGAAGAGTACTCCCCATCACTTCTCTGACTTACCTTAAAAATTACTCCCCCAGTAGAAGAACATGTCAACATATAATTGCCCTCAGAGTCAAAAGCAAAAAGCCGTCCTCGTGGAAACTGGACTTGCTTGTAGCCACTGTACCCGGACAGAATAAAAGGACCTGTAGCTTCCCTGGGAAGGTCATACTCAGACACCTTCAAGCCACTTTTGTGGATATTCCACTGAATAAACTAGAATGAGAAAAAGAAATGACAAAAGCCTATAATGAAATTAACTAGGATGCAAGTAGAGTCGCCTGTTTTCTGTTTTTAAGCCAAGTGGCTATTCCTCACAAACAGAAGATGACATTTTGACATCAGTATCTAAGTGGCTATATTAATAAAACAGAGGCTGCAAAGGCTGTAAGAGTGCCTACTATCCAGGCAAAGATATGCCCTACCTTCCACAAGCACTACTGCCTATGTGTCCTTCCACACTGCATGCAGTATTCTGGTGAGAACTTGCTTAACTCCTCAGCCAAGGTCCCTCCCTCCCTGAGCCACACCTCCACTGCTGAAGACTGTGGAACTGCAGAAATTGAAGAGTTTTTTATAAACCAGGGAGCGGCAGACAAGGAGATTTACGCAAAGTGGTCAAGGATCTGCTTCCTTGTGAATCCCAGATCTCAAAAGTGGTGATCACAGGGACAGAGAAAGGTCATCCTCACATGGACTATCTAGGAAGCAGATGTCTTCCAACAGTAGGATTTGCAGACAAGGTCCAAGACAGCTCCAACTATTAATACATTATTCAGCCACTCTCTCTGCAGATTGCATGGAGCAGGGTGGTACCGCACACCTAGGATTACAGTTAGCAGCCCACAGATCATTCAGAATCTCAGCATATTTTTACGATTGTCCCCACCATATGGAGAAGACTCCAGAAGTGATCTCTCTGCCAGCTGACCAGTAGGAGGTCACGCACAGCCTACCTTGCCATCCTCGCCTATGCTGTAGACTGTGTTCTCATCATAGCTGAACTCGACGGAGTAGACTTCCCCATCATGTGCCTTCCAGCTCATGGCGCACTCATGCTGCTGCATATCTGAGGGGAGAACCAGTACTGAACACTCCTTGTACTCACACAGAGCTAAGGTGAAGAGAGGGAGGCCTTTTATGTTCCTAAGGTCTCTGTGACGGCCCTCCAAAGCCTGGGGGAGCCCAATACAGTCCCAGCACACTGTGCCTATACTCCCGCATATGGCTTTCACTTTGGCCACAAAAATCATTGTAACTACTCAACTTTACAGGGCTGCTCACATGTTCACTGTCAACTGCAGGCATTCTACATCCAAGCACCACTGGCCCTCCTCCTCCCCTTGTTATCCTGTCTACCCCCACAGTGCTGACAGCTCTGTCCTCCCAAAGACCTGGGACTGCAGCCTCCACCTGTGCCAGAAGCAGATTCCTCACTCAAAGCTAAGAGGCCCAAACTGCCTTTATCGCAAGGGCAGGCTGAAGAGGACAAAAACCTGAGAAACAGAAATTGCCCGTAGGAGGAGGACTGATGTGAAGCCCTCGCATCTAAATGGAAGGTCTCACATTAATTGCTTTCCTCACAACTCAGCCTCCAGTGGTACTGCAACCTGGCACAGCCCAAGACCACATGGCTCAAGGGCAAATTCACTTTCCTCTTCAGCAGGAGAGAAACAACAAAACCAGCAGCACTACCAGGGTCCCCAGCCAATGTCCTCCAGAGAAAGTCTATGTCAATTCACTCCTGAGAGCTCCTGTGGAGGAGAGACAATAGCATCCACTGTGGTCCCCAACCATATCCCACAGCTGCCTCCCTGCTGGCAGAAGAGTACTAGGGGCAGCCAGCTAAGGACTAGGGTCCACCTCACTACCCAGTTTCACAAAATCATTTAAGTGAGAAAAGACCTCCAAGATAATTAAGCCCAACGGTTACTTTAACACTGCCAAGTGCACCACTAAACTATACCCCTAAGTGCCACATCTATAATATCTTTTAAACACTTTCAGGGATGGTGACTCCTGCACTTTTCTGGGCAGCCTGCTCAAGTGCTTGACAAACACTTTGGTGATGGAAGTTCTCCTAAAATCCAATCTAAACCTCCCCTGATGCAGCTTGAGGCTGTTTACTCTTGTCCTATCCCTTGTTACTAGGGAGAAGAGACTGACCCCCACCTGGCTACAACCTCTTTTCAGGCAGTTGCAGAAAGCAGTAAGGTGTCCCCTCAATCTCCTTTTCTCTAAGCTAAAGAGCCTCAGCTCCTCTAGCCACTCCTCATGCGCCCCAGATCCTTCACCAACTTTGGTTTTGCTCTTTGGACATGCTCCAGCCCCACAATGTCTTTCTTGTAGTGACGAACTGACCATGCTGTTTGAGGTGCAACCTCAGCAGTGGCAAGTGCAAGGGGACAACCACTTCCCTCATCCTGCTGGCCACACTATTTGTGATACAAGCCCAGATGCCAGTCTTGGCCACTTGGCGTCACAACTGGCTATCAACCATACCAGGTCCTTTTGCACCGTACCAAAGAGACGAACAATCCCATCTGCAGCCCCGGTGACCAGCAGGTTGCCATTGTGGTTGAAGGCTGTGCAGTTAATAGCAATGGGCTCAGGCTCCAGGGAGAACTGCAGCTGGAAGGAAAAATCTGCATTAATGCTGAGAAATGAAGCTGGGGTGCTGAAGAGCTAGACTCCAGCGGAAGGAAGAAAGAAAGATGGTATTTAGTAACGAGAACTCTGGTTTGGAGCCCTACACCTCTAATGACTACAGGCTTCAAGGTCTGGCAGCGGCATTTACTGTGACACTAAAACAGCAATTCACCTCAGCCAAGCCACAGCTGTCTTGGCCATGGCCTCAAAGTTGCAAAACCAGCTTCTGGTAGGCATTAGCTTGAGTATGTTGCTTTCTCCTACATGTCAGGGACAGCACTTCACTTAAAAACAGGGAGGGCAAGGGAAACAGCAGCAACAAAAATCCCTCAGTATAGCTCAACTGGAGAAAGCCCGAGCAAAGCATCATTCAATCCACACGGGACATTTCCAGTCACAAACTGTGCAGCCAGGATAGAAACAAGACCATGGACTATTCTGAAGAATCCCTCAGAAAAACCCCAGCACACCAATAAAACAAAAAAACTTCACCCACTCCAGCAGCTACTTACATTATTTATTTTCATCCTGAATGTGACAGAGGGGAAGGGAGAAAGAAGGAAAAACAAGGGTGTTGAAAAGAAAGTCAGCGTAATTTAGAAAGAGGGCTCCTACGCACTGAAACAGAAGACACTCATTCTCAGCAAGCAGACTGAGAAAGGAAAAAAACCCAGCAAGTACCTGCTGCTTCATCGTCTTAGTGTCCCACAGTAGCAGCTTCCCAGGAACTTGGTTCATGCTTTTTCCCCCAGAGGTGATAACTGAGAAGTCAATGTGGGAGATGGGGCTCTGGGCTGCCGCAGAGCAGACAAAGGAGGCACCGCTTGGGCTGCAGGCAAGTGAGAGGATCCTGAAACACAGGCACATGGTCTGAATCACCTCTTTCCTGCAGCTGCCTCAAGCAAAACACTCAACTACGAGGTCTCCCATTAAGACCCCGCAAAACAGGGGCACTGTAAAGGAGGGCAGCATTCATGTGCTTAGTTTGTGAGTGTCTCCCATTTAACTGAGCAGTTTCACACTGCTCAGGCAGGGACTGCCCTCTAGATGAAGGCTGGATAGTCCTGCAGTTGCAGAAAAGCAGCAGAAACATTGAAATGTTCACCGTTAAAACCGACAACATTTCTTTATATTTACATATAAAAATCAGTATTCCAGAGTTACCTGGGCATGTCTTCATCAATGCTGATTTCACAGAGATTCTTCTTTGCTTCTGTGTCATAAAGACGAACAGTCCCGACCCCACTGCCAAGCAATAGCTTGAAACCAGTAAGAAGGAGATGGAAAGAGTGTGAGTGAACAGTATAAAGATGCTGTCCAACAAGCACCAAGACTTAGTATTTTTTTTCTATTTATGCATTCAGGCTAAAATATCACTCCATTACGGTACATCCTGTTTTCCTGTGCAATCACACTGAGTAGGACTACCCCAGAGCCACAGAAGTCAGGGTAAAAACCCTGCTTTCCAGTCAGAAGATCTAATAGGAACCAAGGTGGCATAAACACCATTTTCTAGATCACAGCTCAACATTATAGAATGCAAAACACGTATGGAGTCTCAATATCTAGAGGTCCAAGGAAAGAGAAGCTTAAGATTGTTAACTGTGCGCTAAAGAGGAAATCAAGTAGAAGCCAACTTTCACCCACAGAAGGTTGAAATCATCCAGAAGAGTTCACACATGCTTTATCAATGGTGTTACAATTTCAACTAAAATTTAAATCATGGAGAGATGCATTAAAAAAGAAAATTGAGCAAGCCGGATCTTTGTGACCTCAGTGCCTAATTTGCTGGTGAATCCCACATGTATTTCCGAATGAAGAATCTTTCTATTAGCAAGAAGGAAATAAATTCCATAGAGCAGAAGAAACATGATCACAGCAAACAAAGCGCAACAACCACATCGACAACATGCTTTCTAAAAGCAAAAGAAGAGACAAGCTGTAGCATCAGCTCTTCACAGGTGGCATTTTGGGGTTAGCAAGCCACATATTGTCAGTGCCAAAATGCAAAAAATACTGCCTCATTTGCAGGCCAGCCTTCTCATACAGCCCTGTCTCTGCCAAGAGAGGGCATGAAACACTAGCAACAGTTCTAGGACTCAGAAGAATGCATATCATTTAAGGCTACTCTCTAGTAACAGAACTAGAGAAAACAGGATGTAGGAAACATTTAAACTGCCCTTTAAACAAGCTCCAAGCTCCTTATGCACACAGACAAACCCTCAGCCCTTCAGACACCAGTCTAAAACTGGTCATGGAGCTTTACTGACACCTGCACAAGTAAAATGCCACCCCCACAACCCTGTTTCCACTTCTCTGCTGCTTGCTCAGGTATGAGTAAAGCTCCACAGCTCTCTGCTGCAGGCCTCCCACAGGCTGTTGTACTCAGTTGCCTCTGCCTGTCTTTACAAATTGCTGCGTGACCTGTGTGAAGACAGGCACTTCTCTCAAAGGAACTACTTCTATCCGGCAGCTGCACCCACACTGCAGCTTGGGAATTTATTTCAGGGCAAGCAGTGGTGAACTCCTTGCTCAATACACAGCATACATTCCCCACTCCAGTTCTTCTGACACCCTAGAGGCTTTGGTTCCCCATGTCCCACTAAAAGTGGAAACTAACCACTGCCCCAATCTTATCCACAGTGCAGCTGTCTAGACATGAACATGCAACACGTAGCAACACAGCCCCAATCACCTGCTGTGCTTCCACATGCAGACTACTCACCAGCCGATCACGCTTGGTGGCCCATTCCAGGGACAGCAATGGAGATTTGGAAATGGATGAAGCTTTAGTTTGCATTATGGGGTTAAAAGACCATACTTTGATGACCCCATCCACATCCAAGCTGGCCACCCTCCGTCCAGAACAATCAACCCTGCGTGTAGAATGAAACTCATGGGATATTTTTCTCCCTCAAATTCCTAGATGCAATACACTAATCCTCCCTTTACTGGCCACACCCCAGTTCCTTCTGCAGAAATCAGAACTTCTTTGCACCACTTCCTGCTCACTTCGCAGTAACTGGCACAGTGAAGCGCACTAAGCTCCAGATGTAAAGCATAATGCCCTTAAGCAATACCATCCTGCTTTCCAAGGGAGTTTCTTCCTGGCTAGCATTGCCCAATCACAAAAATCTCAGTCAAAAAATCTCTGTCCATTCTCACTGCACAAGCTACATGCTATTTTCAGTCACACCAACTTGACTGCCCTACAGCTGAGAGTACATGTCCAATGTGCTGGACAGAACAGAGGCTGAGAGAAAGACACCAGACACAGCTGATCCTTCTGCTTCTACAAGACAGCCCTATCCTGCCAGTGCATTACCTGCAGTACATAATGGATGAATGGTGCTCCCCATACTCCTCCTGGCTCAGGACGATGAAAGGCTGTTCCTGCCGAACCCCCACAGCCTCTGCACTGCTGCCAGGCATTTTAGTTGAAATCTCTGTTTGCTCAGCGTGCAACTCTGAGCATGGTTCTGCCTCAGCTGTGATAGTATCTGTTTTCTTCTCAGCACTTTGGCCCTGAAGGAAGAAATCCTGTGTGAAATACAAGGAAGCAGCTCCATATCAAGCTCCTCAGCTACCCCAGCCTGCTAGGAGAAAAAAAAAGAAGCTGCAATGAAATGGAAGCATTGTCAGCCCAACACCCCTTCTGCCAGGGACCCTTCTGAGCACAAGGACCATGTGCTGCACAATTACACTATTTAATATGACCTGCTTAGTTGTTGAGTCCCTTATATCCCCCTCCACGTGCCCAGCTATATACTTTCCTGTAAGAATTAAAGGAACCACAACATTTCTAGCATACCTCAGCCAATATCAGAGGCCCATTTACCTGCTATTAGAGCACAGATTCACAAGTAAATCAACATATTTCAAGGAATTCTTGCATTCAGCAATATAAGTTAAGTCTGTATAATACACAGTTCAGCAAACCTGCACAAAAACTTGTTGGCTCTCAAGCCTCAGTGGATGGATTATCCTCATCTGCCAGAGATTTCGACTGTGCACACTGGAGCCACCACTGCAGCCAACTGACTGATGACAACAGTAGAGCTGACACACGAGTCCAAAAGCTTAAAACCCAGTTTGACAGAGCAGACAGAGCAAATGGAGTTTTAGGAGGTGACAGTATCTGGATGAGACAAGATCTGCACTGCAGAAATATTTGGAAGCAGCTTAGTCTTCTCTTGCCACCAGAAGTTGAACAAGAAGCAGATACAGCACATAAAGTGGTAAATCATCTGCTAGCATTCTTTTGATAAACCATCCTCTGAAAATTAAGTGTCCCAAAATGGTATTGGTAATGATGGCTTTGAATTCCTCTTCCGTAACACATGCTTGCCTTATTTACAGTAACTTCATATCAGGACCAATGGATCAAGCACTGCATAATCAAATCATCTGAAATCACAGGGCTGGAAAAGATTGGGAAATAAATCCAGGAATTATTCTGCCAGCTAATGTGGAGAGATAATAACCACTGAATGACACTCATGTGAAAGAAATAGTGCCACCTTTCAGTTTCCTTTTTGCGCACATGCTTTGAATACAAGAGAAAGTTAAAGAGTATCAAGCTTCCCTAAGAGCACAAGAGCCAATTTTTACACAGCCCAAAAATCACTGCCCTAACCTGGAACATCATAGAAAAAGGAAAGTCAAAGAAAATTTACTGGGAAATTGGGCTATGAAATTTTCCAACCAATGCTGAAAGTGTTTTAGATGAACTGTGAAGAAAAAAGTTCTCTCAAGGCCTTGAATGCTGAGTGATAGAGTAACATCTCTTTAAAACAGCACTCCCACACACAGAACAGCCATACATTGGCCAGCAGGCAACAGTCCCTCAGCACTGTCTCTCCATAAGGCCGAATATCTCATACAGACAAAATAACAACGGCTGAGACGCTGCCATCACTCCTCCTGTGCTTTGTACTTTTTGACAACATGGCTGCTGAAAGCCAGACAACATACAGGTGAACAGAAGTAGTCTGCTGACCTTCAGCAGTTAAAATCCAGGACACAGTTTTATTATTTCATTAGATTTTAATGCAGGGCACACCCCCAGGCAAAACTGCAACAATAAAGTGAAAGAAACTCCACAAAGCAAATGTTGCTAGGAAAGCAACTTCCACTTACATCCAGGAAAATTTTCTATTCATTTTTATCCTCCCACACAGAGCCTGCATAAATCGGCCTAAGAACTTACAGGAAGAGAACTCACTTTGGTTGGATGAGTGAGCCAAGTTCATTACCACTGAGGAATGGGGATTTTAACAAGGTATTTAAACACAACCATTAAAAGTGAATGAAACCTTAATGAAGCCTCAGGACCAGGCTATTGAAAATCATGGAGAAAAAAGACAACTCTTCTTCTATTTGAAATGCCAATACTGATTACCTTCCAGGGACACAGAAGTAAACCAAGTGTAGAAGGAGTTGATTAACTACAGACATTAACCTTTGATACAGTTATTTCTGACTAGCAATTCTGAAGCTTAAAGGAAACGCTCTTATATTACCACTTAGTTTTAAAGAAATACCAGCCTCCTGCTTCCCAGCCTTGCAGTGCTGATCAGTACCTGGAAGGTCCCTTTTGACAACAGTTCCTTCCTTTCTTTCCCATGCTCTTGCAAGCGCTTCTGCCGCTGCTGCAGGGAACTGGACTCGCCTGCCACTAAACCACTGAAGTGGCTCTTCCCGTCCTTACAGCTCACTGTTCCTTCTTTTCCTTTGGCACTCTGGAAGGCAGAGAAGTAGTTGGGCAAAGTTATGCTTGTACAAGGGTGCACAACAAAGAGCAAAAGAAGCAGCAAAGCGACCAAGCACCTGCAAGGGCTCCACAAGTTGTTCAAAAACAGTAGCTGTTCTTGTGCAGCATTCAGGCCCAGCATACATTTTTAAGGCAGGAAAGGATATTTAATTTCTCAGGTGGAAGCAAAAGCTTGGAGCAGTGCCATACTGCAAGTCAACGCTTTGGAGACTGAGCAACTTCCAGTTGAGAATTACCTGGTGATTTGTTAGCTCTTTCTTCCCTAGCAGCATACTGCCAGTCTGTGTTGGAGAAGCCCCACTTGAATGGGTTGATCTGGAAGGGCCCTTTTTACTTTGGGAGAGAAAAGAGGACAGAAAGCCTCCCCGGGACTGAAGAGAATGTGCTGTACTCCTCTGATTGCAGGTCATATCACTAATGGAAAAAACAAAACACCACCAAATAGAGTATGAAAGTATAGCAAGGCAACCTGATCAAAGACCACCCAGTTAAGTCAAGTGGCAGCTGTTTGAACCACTGGAAGACACATGTTCATGTCCAAGCCAGTGCATCACTATGCATTAAAAAACTATTTGGAAATATCCTGTTAGTGCCTGGAGCAGGTCATTATAGTTACTGTAACCAAAAGCTCCGTTCTCAGAGATGCGACTGAGACAGTGAGCTCAAACTGTTGCTGAATCCCCTGTAGGGCCACCTAAAACTCCCTCCACTCCATCTGGTTTGCTTAGAAAGACCCTAAGGGAAAGGCAGGGGAATTCAAATTTCTGCAGAACTTCAGAGGGGATTCCCAATTCAAAGCATACAACAGACCTACTTCGAGAGATGTTCAGTATTCAATGTTTCACTAAACACCCTTTGATAATCAGCAAGTTATGTTCAACAAGTTTACAGGACAGGCCCTCAATATCTCAAAATCCAGACCCAAAGAAAATAAGAGAGCTACGGCCCGTTTCTATGATTATAAACACCTCCATTCTCAGTCCACTATGCCAAGAGCAGTAGCTGCTTCCCAGAACACAACTGTCTGACCTCACGCTGCTTCAGCTTCCTCTGAGAGCCGAGTGGCAGCAAGGGGAAGGGGAATACAATAATCTTCACTGTCTCTATCCACTCTTCAAGGATGGAAATGTTCTACCAAAGCTGGGCTTTGAGTTAAGCAGAGACATGAAAATAAGCAACCAGAACTGGCCCCCAGACTAAGAGACAAGTTGCACACACAAGAAATGCCACTCCTTAGGCAGGTTTTTCTAATTCAAATGGACATAAATAAATACAGGAATAAATTATGCCATTCCTCATGTCACATTCCTCCATACATGCAGACAGCATCAGGGCTTTCCACATAGTTAAAAAAAACATATCACAAACTAAACTCTGTAGCCTGTCCTGTGCAAGGACTGCAGAGCAATTATCAAGATAGTTCAACAGACACTTAAGTCTATTTAATCAGAGAGCTTTTAGACTACAACATTTAGTTTTAATATGCAGTGTCTGCTACAACTTCTGTCACTGGCAACAGGATAATTTAATCAATCCTACTCCTGTCCCAATACAAGTGAAAGAAGCACATGAGATACTCAAAGCCACAGCATTATTTGTAACTTGTAGCTGAGCTACATATGCTTTCAGACCCTTTAAAACAAGAAAAAAAAAAGCCTCAGTAATACAGTGAATCTAAACACACTGACACTGTAGTGTAAAAAAATAACAATTAAAGAAGCTGTATCACTGTGTACATTGCCTAATTTCCAAAGATAGGCATATAACGGATGTAGCCATTAAACACTCTTTTAACTGCAGCAAGTTCATGGGGAATTCTGTGCATAACTGAGCCTCACAGAAGAAAACCTCCTTTTCCCTTGACTTTGCAAAAGCAAGAAAACATTCCTGTGTAACAAGAAGCCCTCTGGGTCATACAGTAACAATATCTACAAAACATCCCACGGCACTCACCTATGGCACTGCAGGCACTCAAGTAAATTGGAATCTAGAGACAATCCACTTCATTTGAGCAATACTGGAGAGTACTGCGCTGCTCCCAGTGCCCTAGATGCCCAGAACACATTGGTGCAATGCTGAGAGCAGAGCAGAATCACTTCCATGTGCATCTGGGCTCTCACTGGTTTGCGAGAACCTCCCACATGATGGGAGAGATGCCTGTCATGAATTCCACCAAACCTACTTAGGTCACCATAATTTCTGCCTGGATGTCTTTCTGTATTGACTCCCAGGGCAGGGGACAAGGAAATTACCCTCCAGGAACCTCCCTGACCTAACTAAAGTAGCAGAGCCTGTCCCCAGCTCTTCTCCTGCAGGCACTCACAGTTCAGAGTCCCCCAGTCGATCCATGTTGGCCACATATGCAGGCAACTTGTGATGCATAACTGTTGGTTCCACCTCCAGTTCCTCTTTCTTCAGGCGGGAAGATTCAGCCTGCAGAGCAAACAGCTACAACAGGAGAAAAGAGCCAAGTAAACACAGGGTCACTGAGATTCACCGCCTTCCCACTCACTGATGTTATTTACTCCTTTTATTTCAACAGCTCTAGAAGGGTGGGGAAGGAAAAAAGTTGCTCTGACCGGCTGAGCACCACAATCAGTACTTTACACACATGAAACTGGAGCCTACTTAAAACCCTCCACTCCTCTCCTCGGGCTGTCACTGTGGGGCCATTAGTGGTGCTGGAAAACCAGAGCTGGGCAGGGCAGGGCTTACCAGTCCCTCTCCTTGCAGGCAGTTTGAGGCCAGGGCAATGCAGGCATGGAGCCTAGAAGGTAATCTTCTTCTCACAGCCAAGGGTCTGGTGACTGGCAGGTTATACCAAGGTCAGTGAAACCAGGTCACCCTGAAATCCAGCTCCATACCCTGTGTAACTCCTTCCCAAGAACGACAGTGAGATTTATCTCCATATTATGGATAAAGAAAACCATCTCTTTTTCCCTTTAGCAGAAAGGAACCTCAGGATGCAGCTTTCTGGAACAGATGTGTTTAATGCCTGTGACTCTCATTCACACGAAGAGTTCCTCAGGCTTTTCTGTTTTGGTACATTTGTTTTTCAGATATAATTCTTTTTCTTTTTACCATAGTATTAAGGAAAGAAAATACAGGAAGAAAAACGAGCTTTAGAAATCTAGCTTGCTATTCATGTGTTTGCATTGTTTCAACAGCGTAGGAAAAAATCACTACTTAATTTCAGCTAGCATAAAATTCAATATTATCTTTTTTTAAAACCTGTATTCTATAGGTAGCTGGTTCCTCCTCTGACCTGAGGAGTTCTCTAAAAGGGAAAGTCTCATTTTACCTCTGCTGATTTGCCAGAAAACTCTTATCCAGACTACAAATTATATCAACCAACATACAAAACACAAACCAGAGCTTTAATTGGACTAAAAGTAAAAAATACAAAATTGGAGGAAATAAAAGAACTCTATTTCAAAACAAACCTCATCCTGCTGTCCCTATTCACTGATCATCTTTGCAGAACACTCCTGTCAGTGTTTGACTGATCACTAACTCCATACAGTACACAGTGACAAACCTCAGTTTCCCCCCTCCCCCAATCGCCTTTTTGAAATCAATTATTCTGTTTTACTTCAATCTTTAGGACAGTGTAGAACTGCTATTAAAACAGTACAAACAGGAAGCACAACATACAACAATGTTTTGTAACACAGGCAGTAAAGCACAAACTTTACTGGAGTATTTATACAGAAAGAGCTTTTACTTGGTATGTTTGAGAAGTGAAATTAAAGTTCTGCTTACATGAATAAGCCTTCCTACTGGTATGTGATCATCCACATGTGATCTATAGTTTAGAAAGTTCTTAAACTGCCGATTTCACACATCTCTCTTATAGGAAGTCATACTCGTAAATGACTGACCCGTGTTACACCCTCTCCCTAAGTATCTGCTGATGATACTGTCAAACACAAGACACGGAGCTGGGCAACATTTTGTCTGAACCAATCAGCCCTTCTTATGGTTTACTGTAAAATCTAGAGTTGGGAAACAGACATTCACAACATTTCCATTAGTTGGTCTAAATTGCTTTAAGTGCATATCAAACATGGTGAAGTGGCCATATCAGAAGTAACAGTTTCTGTCTCTTTGCCAGAATTTACTGCCCACTTCTATTGCTTCTATTGCTCTATCAGCTAAAATCTGGAAGTGACTGAATACTATCCAAAAAATCAGCCATATATCCCTTCCAACCCAACCCGTTCTACAATTCTATGACATACACCCTTAATCTGCCACTAGTTTCACCTTGTTTTGACTTTGCAGTGTAACAGAAAAGGAGTTTGTATAGTATTCAGTCATCTACCAGACAGTACAGGGAGGGGAGACAATCACCCCCAGCAGAGGAACAGGAATACCCTAAGCACATATTCACAATATAATCACAACTCTAAGTTTGCTGGAGACAATTGAAAGACAAATCAAAATAAAACAAAAGACTTAAAGAATCTGCCTTAGAATAACTGCACCAAACTGAACAGTTACAATGTTCTTGAATGGATGGAACCAATTTTACAAAACTCACAGCATCACACAGTCAGCAGCTAAAAAGTAATCTCGGTTCTGACCTTATGCCGCAACGATTCATTTTCTTCTTGTATGAGACTTGTCCTGAGACATTCGGCTTCAAAGTTCAGTATGACTGGAACTGGTAAGCAATGTTAAAGAAAATCAAGGCAATAACTTGTGTGCACCTGGCTTAATTCTAAAAGCCAGCACTCCATATCAGCCATTTACCTGTAAAAACAAAGCTGCCCAGTCCATACAATTAGCAAAAAGTATGTGCATGACCAAAAGATTAGCAACAGCTTAATTACTTAAGTCAATCTTTTACTTTGCCGATGCACAAACTATTTCATGTGGACTTTGCAAGGATTCTTAGATTATTTCTTTTTAGAGTCAGAAGTGGAGGACAGAACAGGTTCTGTTACTGCTTTACTGTACACGGAAGAGGCAGTTCAAGATGAGCTGTATTCCAGCTGCAGCATAAGCCTGCCTATCACCAAACAAGTAAGACAGAACTCTGTAGTGTGGGGCAAAAAACTTATTTCTGACAACAGTCAACTGCTCTGTTATAACAAGCTGTCACTAGACAATGTTGTGAACATAATGTACCCAAAGAAGGATCTAACAGAAGATGCCAGTACAGATGTGGACTATAATCTAAGGTTGTATGCCTGTTTTGTACTATGTCAAGCAAAGAGTCAAAGCATTTCAGAACAAGAGGTGCACATGATTTCTAGTCACTAGCATCAGGATGATTCAGCATCAGCAACAGCCACAATTGTTTGTGCCCAGGGAATACAACATATCATCAAATAATTGAGCAATAACTATTCCAACATCCTCTGGTAAACACCAGCTTTCTATTGAGTCTTGGCTGTAAACAATCACCTGAAAGCAGGAAATTCAGTAGTACAATATTCTTGGCATGGCTGTTGAAAGTACAAGATCAGGGCAAGGGAGATTTAACTATTAGTTGCAAAAAAGGATATGCATGCACTGAAATAAGACGCTCAGGAAGTTGTGCAGAGACACGATAAACGTATCTGCCCACTGGCGCGAGAAATAGGTAGCGAAGGTGGGGTTGGAGTCTGGAGCAGGGAGGAAGGGCAGGACAAACCAATCCTTCCACTCCGCCTGATTCTGGAGCTCGGAGGCCTGCTTGAGGAAAAACTCCTGCACCTTGTCATTGCGGCCATTCTGAAACACAGCAAGAAGAACAGGGCTCACACTTCTGTTAATGCTACCAGATTGGGTCTAGGAACATTTGCTTTTTGTTACGAACACAGTAACAACTACTTTCATCACCTGACACAAGTGGTTAGTTAGAGATTCATCAGGAAACAGAAGAATCCTAAATACAGTAGGAGAAGCTCACAAATGCCCCTAATCCAACTTCCTTTCTGGTCACCACAATCTTGTTTAAAGGCTGAGACCAAACGAACCAAACACATTGATTTCCAGTTAAATCAGTGCAGAGTGCACTGGCATGAGACGTGAGCATTCATATACAGGACCAAAGCATAAATCAAATTACTCAGGTCTACAGCAGATGCAGCCTGAAAAAGTTTCCATCTGACACTTTATTCAGACAGGACTGTCACACCTCAGGGTAAACACACAGCAAAACAAACATGAAAATACACACTTCTGGAAAGATGTATTAGATTTTGACTCCTCCACCAACACCCATCATTAAAGATCTTCAGTCAGGGAATGGAATCAAGAAGAATCAAGGGCAGAATATACTCCATTGACTTTCCAGGGTTTGAACAGAAAAAATCTCTGTTCCATTTTAAGCTCATTATTTTCTGTTCTATTCAAAGCAAGCAAGAAGACATTCATTTTCTCTCCCAAATTTCCTTGTTCCAGTTTAAACCTTGTGTTCTCTGCCAGTATCCAAGTTAACTGAGCAGGACTGAGCTAGCAGTACTGCTATCCGTTCTGAGGGGAACTTGTCTTTATGTGAGTGTGAGTATCTTGCTCCCAGCGAACCATGTTTCCCTCTTGCCCAAGTTTCCCTATCCTGCACACAAGCTTGTCATGTGAGTCTGCATCAACCTCCTTACTACACTCCTGATCATGACACACGAATTGCTTGTTCCTTATCCAGCAGGCCTGTCAGAGGCTCACAAGGGTAGTTTATTGCTTTGGTTTCAGAGACCAGGATCTTCATAAAATAGAAGTCCTGAAAGTCAAATACTACCTGAATAGCATGGACAAGGTAGTATCGGAATAAGCTGGTTTTGAGCTTGTTCACTGTTGGCCGATACACGTCTTCCAAACGGCTGAAAAGGCGTCGGTCCAGATAACTCCAGTAATCCCGCAAGGCAGCCAGATCGTAGCTCTGAACAAACTGCTGCAGCTGGTCCACTATCTTATCCACCTAAGGAAGGCAAAAGAGGGAAGACTTCAGTCACATGAGGGCTCTTGAGGCACAAGACTTTCTGTAACTTAGTGCTGAGAAGCTTTAGCTGCATAAGGAGTACAATACAATCCTTGTGCATTAGCTATTTTCTAATTCTGGAAACACTCTGCATTGTGTATTAGCATTCTTCCACTCTGCAGCACTTTTCAAACGAAGGAAAAACAAGTAGGATAGACCACAGACAATCAGATTTTGACAGAAATATCACATTTTGTTGACCCTAATTGATGGGGTTTCTTGCAAATAAACAAAACTTTCTATCTCTTTTAAAATGAAAGAAAAGTAATAATGTGATTAAATGTTGAAAACTCAAGTGCAGCACCTGAAAAAAAGTATTATTTTTAGACTAAAAGGAAAAAAAAGTGTATTTAGCCAACAGAAAGAGGAAGTCAGTTCCACTTTACTGCAATCTTTGAAGTACCTTGATCTTCTACTAACAAGGCAGGCATAAAATTTTGCAACAGGACTTTTTTTATCATTATGTCTCTCTGGAAATCATTTCTGCAACACGAATAAGGCAGAATGGTGGTGTGGGAAGAGATTTTTTGTTCAGTAGTTTCTGATGGCCAAGACAGGCAACAGAAAAAGAAAAAAACTGCATCCTGTATAAAATTAAGCTGAGGTTGTCTGTGGTTTGTTCTCCCCTCATCAGTTAGTATCTTAGGACATATCCAACTTTTATCTCTGTGGCTTACTGCAGATATAGAAAACTGAAGTCTGTGACCCCAGCAGATCCTTCTTGGACAGTAATTCCAATTAAGTCAGCTGTTTGCCAACTTCTAAACATTAGCAAAGTGCTGGTGTTGTAAAAAATAAAAGCAACGTGCTTTTTTACTGATAAAAGTAGTGCTTGTATTGCTGGTCGAAGAAAAATCTGACTGTCCAAAGCACTACATTCGGTGCCCAAAACTGTTGCTACGGGCATATGAAGCTCACACAAAGGACTGAAACTGTATTTTTGGGACTGGCAAATTCTGTGGCAATTTCCACACGTTGGTCAACGTAGCTTGTACTCGAGACATACAAACTAAAGGGCGGAGCTATAAAGCCGCTGGGTAAAAATTTCATGACCAAGAAAAGATGCAGGCAAAGAAATGTCTCCCTGCCGCTGCCCTCTCGGTACGCGGGTCTCCTCCATTGCTCTCGACTGGAAGCCGAGAACCCGCTGGAGGGTTACAGGTCGGACGCAGGGTCCGCAGACGGCCAGGCTGACCAGCAGCACGGGGCGGCTGCTGGTTCCTGCAGCCCCCGGCTCGGAAGGCAGGCGAGGGGATGGAGCCCGCTGTCCTGCGCTGACGCCGCTCCGGAGCCAAGCGGGAGCGGAGCCTTCAGTCGGCTCCAGCCCCCTCCAGGAGGCTGCGCGTACATGAGCGACGGCAGGGCGGGCCGGGCGGCTCCGGGATGCTGGTGTCCCGCCCGTGCGGCCGGCCGGGCCCCGACGCCCTGCTCAGCGGGGCCGAGGCGGTCGCTCCCGCAGGGCAGCGCGGGGGCTCCGAGGCCTCCCCTCGCCCCGCCCCTAGAGCGCGGAGAGGCGCCCGCGGCCCGCCCGGGGGGCACCGCGCCCAGCGCCCCGCTGGGAACGGGCATACAGCAGCGGCTCACCCGGAAACCCTTCTCCCGGTCCGCCTTGATCTCGGCGTCCAGCTGCTTCAGGGCGGCGGTGAAGCCGCGAAAGAGCAGATACTCCCTCACCAGCTCGTCCGTACGTTCCGCTGCCGCCGCCATGGGGGCCCCGCGGCGCCGCCGGCTCCGCCCGCCCACTGGCGGTCAGGGGAGGGGAGGGGAGGGGAGGGGATGGGATGGTAATGGCCCGGCCCAGCGCTGGGAGGACTACAGCTCCCAGCGTGCCTTGCCCGCCCGCCTCTTACCCTGCCCCACTCCCCACCCCACTGGCGCGTCCAGCCCGCGTTTTTCTCGCCTTCTGACTGGCCGCCGCCGGGCGCCGGCTGCGTGCCGATTGGCCTTCCGCCACGTGCGGCTCGTGTTGCTTGGCGCGGGCGGCAGAGGCGCGGCGGCCGGGGGCGGGGTCGGAGTCGGGCGGCGCGGAGGGATTGATTGATTGATTGATTGATTGATTGATTGATTGATTGATTGATTGATTGATTGATTGATTGATTGATTGACCGAGCGATCCCGAGAGGCTCCCGGCACGGCCCCTCACGGGCTTCCCCCGGCCGGCCTGTCCCTCCCGACCTCGGAAGAAGCCGCAGAGACGGGCACTCTTACCTCTAGGCTGTGCTTGCGGTCGGTAGCGAGGCAGTGGGCATTATCCAGTGGAAGGCCGGGAAGGGCTTTCCAGGCGGGCGCCTCAGGCTGTGTCAGGCCGGCGGGGCAGCTGCAGCAGGCCCGGCAGGGCGTGGATCTGGCCCTCTCGTGCAAGTGTATGTCTGGTATCGTTGCCCACACCAATGTCACAGTTTATTGGGAGAAAAAATCAATGTTGTAAAGAAGCCTGTCATTTAGCAACATCGGTGGGAGCAGAGGAGCCTCACTGCTCTGTGAAGCCAAGCCCAGGGTATTCCATGGAAATGAAACATCAAATCATTGCAGGGAAGGGTGCAGGAGATGGGAGGCTGGCTTCAGCTGGGTTACTCTTAATTGTTAGTGGTGAATTAGGTTTTAGTAAGTACTTAACAGGCAAGTATCTCTCAGGCAAAGAGAATATTTCAAACTTCATTATTTACTACAGAAAGATAAGCTCTTGTCAGTCAGCCAGAATTTTCCTTTTTGTCTGTCCACTATGCAGGCTGTAAGATTCCTTTTTCTTCACTTACATATTTTTTCAGTATAAATAAATGTTGCATTGCAGCTTTCAACAGACACAGCTGGAGACTGTAGGAAGACACATGCCAAAGTGAGTCTCAATCCCCTGACACACGTGCAAGAGGTAGAACACTGCATGGCAAAGCAGCACTTGCCACAGGCACATCACTGGGTTCCTCTGGCAAGACTCTTCAGCAGCTTGCGGGGAAGAGTTTTATCCCAGTCAGACAGCTGTGCCTCAAAGGTGCGGAACAGTGACTGTTTCTCTATGCATTGCTATGATACATATGTGTGTTCAAATTTAACCAGGTTTAGGTTCAGTCTATAAGGATGATCACTGTGTCTCTCTGGGTGCCAGTATATGTGTAATTTCATGGTGTGCACCTTTCCTGGGTCTCTTTAAATCTGCCAACTCAGCATAAGCAAGTTGTCCAGTTTATAGTTTTCTGGGTCATGGGTTTATCGTGTGCCTTATCTGTACTTTTCTTACAGGCTTTTTGCAGCATATTTATAGGCTTTGCATTTTCTTTTATAGTATTTTGGAAACAAATCAAAGGATCCTATGATGAAGCTGACGTCACAGCATTTTGTTCTGAAATCAGAACAGTGAGTTTAGGGACAGAAGAAGTTAGAGGGAAAGGAGTAATTCATTCAGCTTTATGAGGTGCACTTTGTCTTCGAGACACTGGAAAAATAAGTTCAGGAAAAAAATAAGCACCAGTACTGTTTCTTGATCTCTACTAAAGGAAGAAACTATTTGTGCCAATTTGTTTATAAAGATGAAATTTACTCAAAATACTACTGAAAAGACTGAAATTACCATGCTTGAGGCAGAGGAATAAACATCAGGAGTCTTTTCACAACTCTGCCACTGATTGGTTTAGTTACACCAGTTACCTTCAGTTTCCCAGTTTGTAAAACAGAGGGAGTAATGATTGTTTAGGACAGGAATTGCCCCCATGCTAAATACCACTATATGTGGCTTGTGCCTGCTGAGACCCTTAGCTCTCCTGTAGGCTGAGGTAAGGGTGTTCATCTTGCCATGTTCTGAGCAAGATACAAGTTAAACTGAAATCAACATGATCTCAGAAGCCAAGACTAAACAACTACATCCTTTGCCTGGTCTAAGGGGACTGTGTTCACATGCCAGTTCTTTAAATTGCTTTTTCATAGTGTCACGTGCCCCTTGTGTGCCTCTGGGGGGCCAAGGAAGTTTAGTATCTTAAAAAGCCTAAATACAGAAGGTGGCTTGTAATCTTAGTGCTTGGTGCCTGGCTAAAATATCCAGCATGAAAGCTCTGCAAGGTAGATATGGATGATCTCACCACGCACATAAATCTTGAAATATTTTGGAGATGTGTATGTTTAAATGCACTGGCCATATGTTTTCAGTTGTGCTTGGTATAGGTGAGAAAGGAATGATGTGCAGCACTGAAGTTAATTCTGTTAATCCAGACTTTTACTAGGAGAAGCCTTTGCCATGTTCTACATTGCTGTAACATTACAGCAATGTGGAACATGGCAAAGGCTTCTCCTAGCAAAAGTCTCATGGGAAATCATTAGTAAAATCTTATGCCTTAAGTTGGTAGGCATCCAACAAGACTTCACAGCATGGTATTTCTGGACATGCTCCAAGAAGAGAACGATCCAAACAAGACCATTTGCTGATGAAAAAAAGATCAGAGTTAAGTAGCAAACGTCTGTGTGACTGGGTGTTATGTGTATGTATTGCATAATATATACCCAAATATTTATATTCTATATTGAAGTTTACTCTCTTATTAATTCTTTCCTCTTTTCGTACGTATAAGGGTAGCTAGTGAAACAACAGAGTTGTTTTCACAGAGACATGGAAATTACTGAAGGTAAACATGAAGGAAAAGCAAAGAAAGCAATGAAGGCATGTTAAAACATGAATCTAGTTAGAGCAAAGAACAATCAGTTCTGTTTTCTTCTTATGTTTAGTATCAAGTTTTGCGTAAGGCTAAGACATCTATCCAGAAGCTGGAGCAAACCTTGTGTTCTTTGCTGAAGATGAAAGGTAACTGTATGCAAGTAATTGCTTGGACAAAGAGCCTGGACTTGGTTTTTATGTATTTGTGAAATAAAGACAGAGGTACACAGCTGAGCCTATTAATGCACTGCAGCCAACTGTGGCTTCAGTTGTAGCTTCAAGTGTCCAAATTCCTGTCAGCTAGGAAAAAATTACTATTCATGTAACTTACACCTCCAATAATTTGCATCAATTAGAAATCTCAGTGCTTAAAATGAACAACCTCATCTGAACCCACATCCTTAGAAAACCCATAAAAGTGAGTCACAGGAAGGAAGAATAGTTTGACAGAGCAAAATTGAAAGGATAACCAGCAGTGAGGCTGGCTGAGGGGCGTTTGAGGCAAGCTTCCCCTTGTATGTACTTGTATATGTGTAAAATTCTTACTGCTTGTGAATCACAGGTTGGACTTCAGGGTTTTTCACATACAATTTATTCATTAAAAGGTAATCAAAAAATACTGTATTGACTAGTGCATGCCAGAACTTTGATTTGCTGCTTATTTTCACCACCATTTCCGTCAAATCAATGTTAGGAAGAAGGCATTGATTCTAAGTTCCTCAATGTTCATAAACTCCCAGTAGTGCTAGTTATGTTGTAGGAGAGATGGATGTTTCTCCTTTCACATCACTTTTGCTTAATGAAAAGCCCTGGCTTGTGAAGAACTGTTCACAGTATTTTGCTTGGTTGGGGTTGAGGGTGAGAGAGAAGCCAAAAGTGCCACTGATGTGACAGTAACCTTTCTGCTGACAACAGCAAACTGCAGTTTGGAGGATGGGAGCCCATCCAGCTTGGAGGAAGTCAGGGAGGAATATGTCAGGAGGCAATTCGGCAGTGACAGGTAAGGGCTTATACCAGTCAAGAAAAGATGATAATACTTTCCACTTGCTTCCCTCCCAGCATCTCTGAACCTCTTTGTCATTGCTCCTGTATTTCCAAGCAGAGGTTTTTCATCACAAGGAAAGGACAAAGAGATTTCACCTGGACCGCTGTAATCCCATGGAGTGCACAAACATTCTAAGCATGTTGTTGGTCTCATAGCCAGCCAGTGCTTGTGTTTTCTTTCCCTTCTATGTAGCTGATCTCCAGAAAGGATTTCTCATTGCCTGCAAAGCAAAAGGAGGAGGAAAAAGTTGGCTTGGGAAGAATGGCCCTGGACTCTGGAGTGACCATGACAAGAGCCTTATTAATCCAGTTAAGAAGTTGTTCATGTGGCTTTTTTCCCTTGTGTTCTTTCCAGCACTACATCAGCCTCAGAAGATGTGAGTGAAAGTGAGTCTGCCATCTGGTATTTGCTTCAAAAATGTGAAAAACAAACACTGGAAGAATATGGGAAGCCAGAATTGATCCAGTTTTCAGACACTTTATCCCCAGATCTAGTGGAATTTGAACGGTAGGTGCACCCCACATTGCCTTCAGGTTTTAACTTGTTTGCATTATCCCTGTGCATCCAGGCGCTGCCGCTCATGCAGCCCTGCTGGAACCTGCATCTACCTTGCAGAAGCCTTGTGCCAGCAACTTTGGCCCTGCTGGTGATGAAGCTGATCACTTCCTAAGTCCCTGCAACTTGTACATGAATGGACTCTCAGTGTCATAGCAGGCCTCGGCTTTTCAGGCCTTGGTAAATCCCTGAGGATTTTTCACCCCTTAAGAAGAAGAAAATTTCTTTCAAGCTGGTCAGTCCCTGTGTTGCCACGCTTTACCAGTGTATCCCTGCAATGGGGCCAGATTTTGGGAGGGTAAGAATTGCTGCACCAGATGAACTTGTCAAGAATGTTGCTGTATGTGCTCCAGGGAGGTGCAGGAACCAGAGGTAGGCACATTCTTTTCCCCACAGTGATGCTCATTCTTCCCCTAATGGCATTGTTATGAGGAGCTTGAACACTGTTTGCCCCTTCCAGAAACAGACCTTTAGCTCCTGGCAGCTTGGAGTACTTTTTTTAGTGGGATCAGAGTAGGGTAAGGCTGGATTCAACAAAGGAAGATCTTGTAGTCCTCAGCCTCTGGGCTGCAGAATAGTGATTATCTGGAAGATACCAGAAGGCATTCTGCAACAATGCAAAAATGTCTGCAACACTGGGGAGAAGGGAAACCTAAACGCTTGCATGTGTGTTACACTTAGAGCTAGTGGGTATGAGTCTGTAAACCCTTTAAGCTCCTAACTGCCTGATGCAGGACCTAAAAGTCCAAGACCACCGTTGTCATGTCAGTTGTCCATGTATTTTAGTTAGAAGTCATAATGGTAAAATTACTGGGGTTTTTTCCAAATTACTGATATCTTAAAACTGAGTACATTATATTCCATGTTCTTCCCCTTCCTGTCAGACGACACCCGGAGGTACTTAGAGGTTTTATGCTGCATTTCCAACAGGATAAACGATTATTTGATTGTAAAGATACGAGAAATAGATGCATGTGTAACCTATCCTGTTCCATCAAGCAGTCAGTGTCACCCTAACCATTCCAGAGTTAAGAACATGCAGTGCAGGAGGATCTAGAGCTGCAGTTGGCATCCCCTTCCACGGCATCACTGCCTTAGCCAAAAACTTCTGCAATTCCTTCTTCTCTTTTGCTTTGAACTGCTATGTATTTATAAAAACCCCTTGGATCATCGGGTTTTCCTCAAAAGGAGACTGCAGCTGGACCACCAGATGGCACCAGCTTCCCAGGCCTGCTCCTGCTTTTGCTCCTGTTAGAATTGGAGGTGACTGTAGTAAGGTATCCTTTAGAGACCTTGAAATGTGCTGAATCAAGATTTTCAGGATTAGAAAAATCTACTTCATCAAAGACTGCACCCCAGAGTCATGAACACCTGACTTTCATCTTCTTTACTGACAAGTAAGACCAGAGCCTGTACTGTGTAGACTCTGGCACTTACCCTATAATCCTAGGGCAGATTGCATTTGGTTTATAGCTAATTCTTGTCATAAAATGATCTTTTATAACAGGCATAAACTGAAAAGGACTCTTCAGCAAAGAAAGCAACAGCTTTTTGGTGATCATTTAATCACATTTGGGAAGCATGAGAAATGCTTTGGGCTTCAACTGACTGGGGTTTTTTCCCATGTCCAGCCGCAGGAGCTACATTGGTAGGACTTCACAGTGCTCTGTGCAGTGCAAAATGTGGTTGTCTCCTTCCAGCTGGGAAGGAAATAGTTGAATCGTGCTTCAAGCTTAATTTCTTTAGCAGAACAGTCTAACGGTGATTCATGTTCTTCTGCTTGAGAAATTCCAGGTCCATGTTAGGAGCTGGACATCCAGAAACCTTAGTGAGTGCAATACCTTCCATGAGAATGTGTATTTCCCTTCTGGTATTATGTCTCCAGCAGTGGCAGAAAATACTCCAGAGTGTGGAAACTGGGGTTTAAACAGGTTTATGCTTGCCTACAAAATTATATTTTCAATATGGGTTTGCTGGAACAAATATTTACAAATGAAAAGAAAGGAGTGAACTCTGTGGAGTTACTTTCTCATGCAATACTGTTCATTTAATCAGGAAATGTGCTCATTTGGGACATCTTCCAAAGAATCATTTTGAGCCCAAACATAGTAACAATGACTGCTGTTTATAGAAGTCTTGGTTTGTACTCCTTTGGTATTTTAATTTTTATCTGAGACTCTCTAAGCATTTAATTAATGTAAAATAACCTTCAGTGCTGCTTTCTGAAATAGACATTATTATCCTTGGTTCACTGTGCCACTCAGTGCTAACAGAAGAAGCAGGCTTGTTCTGTGATTTGGTCACTGGGTTGAAATTATGACCCCTGTGTTCTAGCACCAGTTTCACTACCAACTGCATAGAAGTCAGTCTTAGGGAAGTGTTTCCTTAGGTGTAAAATGGAGGAAATTGAGCTCCCATGCTCAAGTCAGAGCATCCAGACCTGGGGTAGTGTCTTTCTGTCTGCACGTGTAATACCTCATGCATCAGGATATGACCTCAGCTAGGGCTTTAAAGTGTAGTGCAATGCCAGTCAGTGTATGAAAAGTGACTTACAGTGCAAAAGGCTCAGGATACAAAGGCCAGGAAATGAAAATTTATTCAATTCCAGAATGAGGTTTGCCTGTACAACAAGTACAACCTACAGTGCCTGAAGCTTCTGTTGTGAGGCAGTCCTGCTGAGGCTGTAGCTGGAGGCTGCTTTTTGCAGGTGAAATCTTCAGAAATCTTCAGTGTTGGGCATCATTCAGTAATTGTATGAAGTCTGGAAGGCAGAGTCTGTGAAGTAGTTATGGATCAGAGCTACTCCCCAGTGTCCTGATTTTCAGTAGATGGCTGTCTTATAGCCTGCTCTTAAGAGATGCTCCCTTTCCTTTCCTTCCAGATACCTGTATTTTTATAAGCACACAGTGGACCTGCTGATAGAGCATGGAATTGTTTGCACTGGAGAGGTGCCTCTTCCTGAGGTCTCCACAGCTATTTCTGACCTCTGGCAAGAGCTTTCTGAAGAGAGCAGGGACAGCATCTTGCAGTACTGTAGCCAGAGAGATTTCCTCATGGATCCCAAGGCTGCTTGCCAAGAACCTGCTTGCACTGAAGGTAGTGTGAGGGACAGCGGAGGTAACAGTGAGGAAGCCAGTGGTTCCTCAGTCTCCACACCAGAGGAAGTAAGTGCTCCCCAACATTCACAGTCTGCCTCTGAGACTCCAAGCCTCCAGATGCTAATTGGCTCTGCAGCTTGTAATTGGAAACATGCAGTAGTTGTAACTAAGCTTTCTCAAGACCACTTGAATGCATAAGTGGAGACAATAAGCAGTCTTCGAGTAAATGTCTGCACCAAATTTTCTCTTGATAAGATACCCAGCATGCTACAGTAGTGCAGTGATAGTAATCCTGCTAGTCTTCACTGACTCATGGAGTTTCTGTGCAAAGTAACAGTTAAATTTGCTTGTACCTTGCTCCAGGGACAAGGAGCAAGAACAAGAATTATACAGTTACTGTGCTCTGCAAACTCTCCAAAAAGCACAAATGATCTAAATCCAGAAGGAATACCTAGTTTGCCAAAGTCTGCTGTGTTTTGGGTTGGTGGGTTTTTTTCATCAAAGCACTTGGTAGCATAGAGAAAGTATTTTTAGACCAGTTCCAGTGGTACAGGGCCAATGACTGCCTGTACCATGCACCTCTGCAGAGCCAAGAAGTCAGTGACTGAGTAGACCAGGGCATTTATTAATAAGAGATTGATTAAAGAACAGCCAACTCCGTAAATGGTTCCTGGAGCACTGATTGCTGAAGTAACAGCTGCTTGAAGACGTATGTGTAATTTCATTAGCTGCAGGGAAGGGACAGATGTTTACCTTTAGCATGTAAGTAAATTGCATTGACAAGTTCCTTTTGAGTCACAGGACACCGCTCCTATTGCTCATCACCTTAGAGAATGCCATGGGAATGTTCCATGTACGGTACTTTCTGGCACAGAAAGTGTGTGAACTGCATTATGGCGGAGTGAACTAATGGGTTTAGTGGTCTGGCACAGGGAGCATCCAAACTCTTTTGTGAACTGGAATCAGATTTGGAGAGGCTGGCTGGAACAGCTGAGATCTCCAGCCACAAGCAGCAGTCCACAGTCAAGTCTCTAAAGCACTGATACAATTCATGTTTGTTACTGATTTTTTGGGAGATGTAATGTGAAGTCTAATTCCTAGAGGCTGAAGCATAGGCTTAAGGGAGTGGACTGACCTTGTGTTCCTAGCCATGAAATACAGTTATTCCACGTTATTCCTGTCTCCACAAAACCACTTGGTTTACTCTAGCTGTAAACATACCTGTTAAATGTAAAGAAAGAATATCGTGCTTTTAAAGACTTCATTATTAAAAATTATGCCCTAGGTAAAACTTTTAGGTGGTTGGATGTTCTGACATCTGAAGTGATTTCTCTGCTAGGTAATGTTTGAAGATGCATTTGATGTTGCTGCTGGTTTCCTTGACAGAAGCAAGACTCAGGGAATGTCCAGCCAGAGGTAAATTACAAACTCCCCCCTTTTGGTAGACACAGTAAGTAGGAGCCCACTGTCAGTACTCCACAGCAAGTACTTTGTGGAGTAAGACAATAGCCCAGTTCTCTTTTTTAATAAATGGCCAGAATAGCAGCCTCCAGCAACTGTGCTCACAATAATACTTCCTTTTAAGGTGAAAAAGTGAAACAACTAATGGTCGTTTACAGCAGAATCAGTAACAATCACTTACTAAGAGTAGCCCATCACTTGAGGCTAACTGGGGTCCTTCTGATTTTCTTTGCCACTCTGCACAGCTTTCTGTCTTTTCAATTTACAATGTTCATAATGTTTTCCTTTCCTCTCTATCACTCATCAGGCCTGTGAGGACCAAGAGGCATTCCCTGGATAAACCAGTTAATCATAAACTGTACTCTCATTTAATGAGACAAGAATGATAATTTTTCAACATTTTCTCCCTTCTCTTTTTCAAGTACCCTAATTCAGTCACATGGAGGCGATCAGGTTAAAGTGTGGTTGACCCAAACAGTAACACCAAAGAAACACAGGACCTATGAAATAATAGCATCTCTTTTCTCTTCAGTTCAGATCAGTTACCTACAAGAGAACATGTCAGATACAAAGCTGGCACTGCTTTTGATTTTTCCCAGTAGACTAAAGAAAGAAAAGGGTTGTTTTCCTGAAGAGGAAAATCACATTATGATATATCTTTTATATATTCTTGCTACTTAGTCTTTGTTAGGATTGTTTCTCTTTGCAAATAGTGTTTTTAATCTGAGGGGTTGTAATCCTTGAATGGATGAAAAAGCTTAACAAATATTTATTTATTAAATAACATTTTTGAGGTCACAATTTCCATTTGCTTTTAAAATAAGATTAAGTATTCCTTAATACTGCAAAGTATTACCATACTCTTTACAGTTTGTTTTAGGTCCCAGATCAGTTTAGTACTTCAATAGTCAACATTTATTGTTTTCTCTTCCTTGCCTGTTATTCTGCACCTTGTAATTCTGGACAGAGGGGTGATGGAAGAAGTTTGTAAAATCCCAGGAAGAATACAGCAGTGAGGTCCAGAATGAATAGTTTTGCTTTGTGCCACAGTTCCCTGAGAACAAACCTGCTAGTTACAGCTAACATGTCATTTGATGACCACAGGCTACTGCACTCACTCAAAAACTTTACAAAGGAAGTCAAAGCTGTTCCTCTGAACAACCCTACAAAATACACTCCCAAATAACCATTGTTGCTGTCTGTTTTAAGGGATATTTACTTTTCCCCAAAACAGTGTTACTATAGCTGTCATGTATCAGTGGATCTTCTTGTTGTGACACCAATTTCTTGTATTTCTGTTCTCTGTCCTTACACATCTTTCTTGCACTTGGCAAACAGTATCCATCACCACTCCCCCCAGTCTTGCTTGGCTATTGTCTTTAATATCAGAACTATCTTGAAAACAATTTGATTTTTTTTTTTAAATTTGTAAGTAAAATATGGTGGAGGGAAAGTAAGGATAAGGGAACAGGAATTTAAATACAGTATCTGATTCTATTTTCAGTTCAGCATTTGCAAGCTGCTCTTCTGAAAATCCAGAGGAACACCCTAGACTCTATCTGCAGGTCACTGACTTCCTAAAACACCTCTTCTTCACTAATACACAGTTTTGCCAGGTAAGCCTTGCCAAAGGACTTTTTAAAGAAGGAGCAATGTATTTCAGAGCAATGTATTTCAGGAACAATGTCAGAAAGGGATTTTTGTATTCAATGCTTCTGATCATATTGTCCAGAATGATTACAAATCAGAACTTTGGGTTCATCATTTCAGATGTGTCATTCCAAAAGGCCAGTAGGATTGCCTTTGTAAGAGGCAAACTCTGAGTGAATACTGCTTTGAATATTATTCAAAATGGCAAATGACATGAGGAATTTTAAATATGTTTTTATTATTATTTGCATGAAGGCTCCTTGTGGAAAAGCTTGAGTGATCTCCTCTGAGCAGGTAAAGCTCACTTTCCAGTTTTCCATCAACCCCCAGCTGCTTCATTCTGAGCTCCGTAGAACCACCTTCTGCTTGTGTGGGTGCCAGGTTCCCTGCCCTGAGCCCTCCACTGGCAGGCCCTAGAAGGAGGATATTCGTGTTCTTGAAAGAGCTGATGAAAAGTTCCTAAGCTTCTTCTTAACCTCAGCCTACTGTTGCAGATTTGCTGAGCCAGAAGTCTTTCTGTTTGCATTGTTCTTCCTCCCCTTTTTGTCTCCCTGCCAGGGAGGTGGCTCAGAGCTTGCACGTGGGTGAGGAACCAAAAGGGAGATACCCTTCAGCCAGAGCACATTTGCTTTGGTCCAGAGTCAGTGGTACCTCCACAGTAGCCATTGGTTTGCTAGTTTCTATTGCCTAGCTCTCACCTGGTCTCTGGCACTTGAACTGATGCTGCTTTGAAGGAAAACAGAAGGTTTGTGATGAGGGGTAGTTGAGACAGAAAACAAAGCAGAAACTGGTGTTGCACCACTCTCTGAATCTATCACATAGAGACTACTGCATGCCTTTTGGTTCCCCCATCTTGGAGGTAGTAGCACTAGAGAAGGTGCAGAGAATGGCAGCAAGCACAGGAAAGGGCATTAAATAGAAACTGTTAAGAGCAGGACTTTTCTACAAAAAAAAAGACTGAGGTGTACTGCAAGACCATTTTATTCCTACATGGTGTGGATTTGGTACACAGGATGATTACTCATTGTGTCTAACACCAGAAGAACTAGAAAGCACTAAATAAAATGAGCAAACAACATATTAAAAATATTTGCATGTACAAATTACCATATTTAAACTCCAGAGTCATTTATCCATGGGCAATTATTAAATCTGAAGGTCCATATTCAATTTCCAGTGCAGGAGGGCCTCACAGCACAGTTTACTATAATGTAGGAGCATTTATTGTAAAACAGAGCACACTGTGTGCCAAATTCTTGCACTTTTTTCTAAACTTCCCCTGCTGACTGTTGTCAAAGACCAGGCACTGATCTACACAGCCCTTTGGTCTGTGAATAGCTATATTCTGTGTAAGAGCAGAGCTCTTCTTGTCTTTATGTAAATGACCATGAACTGAGCAGGCCTACAAAGGAAAGAAAAGCTTTAGGTGAGATATGGCATTTTCTGGTTTTAAATTTCTTCTCTGAGTGTCATGCCTGACATGGTCTCATTTTGTCCTTCTGCTTGGGACTGCATCATTATATGTGAGCCCAAGTCCATCTCACAGCTCCCAGATGAGGTGATATGGGAAGAGGTAGTATCGCTTTCAAGGTTTAAAGAGGCACATTTAAAATAAGGCTAGGAGAATGGGAGTGATGGGAAGACAAGCAGCAAAAGAACCCAAAGTAGTGCAAATTGGCAGTTGACTGTACTGTGTGGATCCAAAAGGAAATAAAAAGCTGCACACACTTTTATTATGCAGGAACTTTTAGTTGTCTGTGATAAGACAATAAAAAGGGAGTTTGAACAGAAATCACCCAGGCTAGATAATGTGAAGGTCACAATCTGTTTTGATTTAGAGTGCAGTACAGCACATCTAGACAGTGCTGCCAAGAGGCAAAAAAAAAA